>WYDI02092724.1:0-192500 GCA_009867235.2 Psittacus erithacus | reverse complement strand
TCTACCCACAGCAGTTCTGACACAGGGCTGTGTGTTCCCCGCTGTTGGCAGGTTTTCAGAGGTGTGCTGGCACATGCAGGGTCCATTGTGCTACGTCTTATCCTGGGTTACAATGATGTGGCCCGGACTCAAATCTGTTCCTGGTGGGCGTGGTGTTAAATCGCTTATCTTTGGTAGAGATGAGCGTGTGTAGGAATGTGTAGGCTACGCATGTGTCTATGCCCCAGATTTATGCTGCAGGTCAGTCCCTCAGACCGCAGAGGACATAAATCAGCGCAGAATTTGTCCCAGGGTCTGGGGCCATATGGTATGCGGGAGCAGGAGAGGGATGCCCGCGTGGAGGGAGAATAATGGCCTGTGTTTGGTGCAGGAATATTTCAAAGCCTGAGAAAGGGGCAAAGTTCAGTTTCTAATTGAGTGCTTTGAAACATATAGATGTATATGGTCAATGTTTATCTTCCAGAACAAAGATCACTTTGTTTTGCCAAATGTTTGTGTGTTGGTGCTGAAAACTGCTCCACGAGAGGCTCTGTGGCAGTGCTCAGGGGTGCAGATGTCCCCATCACATGTGCCCAGCTTGGCCGTCCTGCCCAGCCCACTGCTCAGAGGGATCTGCGAGGACCTGCACCTTCTGGGCGTTTTCCTGCCCTTGCTAATGTGCGTGTGTGGTTCCCAGCGCGTATACACATCATTATCTCCAACAAGGATACATTTACATTTGTGAGAATTATTACATACCAAGTCCTGAGCTTAATTATTCCTCTGTCCATATCTTGTACTCCACAGAATTTGCATAACAATCAGACATCAAAGCCAGAGCCCTTCAGTGGAAGAAAGGCCTTTCCACTATATTATTTTAATAAAATAAATTATAATGATCAATTTAATCTAAATTTACTCGTTAGATATTTTTTCTGCAAATTGATTGAAATGAGACTTAAAAGCAAACTTTCAATTTAGTAGTAAGAATCTAGTACAGTAAGGTATTTAAACTAAATTGCTTTTTGTTTGATGTTTCTCACTCCTCTCTACCCCTCACTCTTCTTTTTTTTTCCTCCATTTTCCTTGTCTTGCCATTCTGGCAATTGAACTGTCCCTGAAGAAAATGGGAATTCTGCTGCTGGAAGAGCACACTGCTGTGTGTTGCGTTTAATTGATCTAGAAATAGCAAAAAGTAATTATTCACCCTGCCTCTGCTTATTTGTGTTTCCTGTACCTGTTGCCTCTCTAGTAGAGATGTTTTAATTAGAGAACAAAGACCATTTTAAAGCTAAGGTAGTTAAGGGATGCCTCAGTCTGTGTGATCATTTGAATTTCTGATTTACCTTTTTACGGTAACCAACCTGGCAAATGCCAAGGGGCCTGGAATGGCAGGTAAAGAAGTGCTCTACTGATGGTGAGTGATGTGGGAAGACATTCATAACTGCTGCATTCTCTTGCTTTGTTCCCAGAAAAAGTATATATAGATATATATATGTGCCCATATATTTAATATATACTTGTGTACACAGGTGACTGCTTAAAATTGTCCAGAAAATCATGGATTATAAAGTCTTTCCTTTTTCAGTGCATTAAACAGGCTGTAATACCAGAAAAACTTTTATTGTAGTTTTATTACTTGATATTAAGGATTTTAATGAAGCTTTCACAGTTGGATATGTAAATTAATTACATCTCATCTAATTTCTAACTTTGATTAAAATGTAAAAAGCTTATTCTGTCTTAGTTTTAGTGAATTAGGTTCTATCATGGTGTGCTTATATGGTGATGTTGTATCAAAAACACTTAAGCATTTGGTATATGTATTATTCTTTAATGTTATCTGTACACCTATAGCATGTGCAATTCTGACTGTGCCCTAGATATATACCTGCATATATGCACAATAATGTGAATATCATAGAGCCTGATCTTTAAAGGTTTCTGCAGTCCTGGTAAATAGCCTCTATCATGTGCTGTTGAATTTTTCCTTAGAATCATAGAATGGTTTGGATTGGAAAGGACCTTAAGATCATCCAGTTCCAACCCCCTGCCACAGGCATGGATACCTCATACTAGACCATGTTGCTCAAGGCTCTGTCCAACCTGGCTTTGAACACTTCCAAGGATGGTGCATCCACAATTTCCTTGGTCAGCCTGTTCCAGTGCCTCACCAATCTCACAGTAAATAATTTACTCTTTAAATCTCCCCTGTTTAAGTTTAAACCCATTACCCCTTGTCCTATCACTACAATCCCTGATGAAGAGTCCCTCTCCAGCATCCTTGTAGGCCACTTCAGATACTGGAAGGCTGCTACGAGGTCTCCACACAGCTTTCTCCAGGCTAACCAGCCCCAATGCTCAGTTTCTCAGCCTGCCTTCATATGGGAGGTGCTCTAGCTCCCCCTTATCATCCTCCTGCTACTACTTAAGGAGCATCAGGTGTGGCTGCAGGAATTACTTGGGTTCCTTCTAGGCTGTTTTCTTCTGGGGTTTGAGCTCCATGAAACCAATAGCAGAATTCCCCCTTGATCAGGGCTTAATTTGGCTCATAAATTAAACTCTGGGAAATAAGGTCTGTTTGCATATAAAATCTTACCTAAGGCACACAGATAATATTTCTCCTTAGCAAGCTCCTTAATGTGGGTTTGTTATTTGTTTGGGTTTTTTTTTGTAGGAAATACTTTGTCATACCTTTTGTAGCAACTTATAGCTGGTAAGAAGGTTATTGGTTAAGAAAATCAGTCAGTTAATACATTCGCACTAAATGTGTCTTACATCTTTACCAGTACTTTAGCTTAGATTGATTAGCTGTCTCGAGAAATTTATGGCCTTTGATAAGATTGCACCAAAAGAAGTTTCTTGTTAGTTACAAATGAAGAACAAAAAGAGATTTTTTGATGTTACTCGTTACTGTTTTTCCACTTGTGATGGAGATGAAATACAGTAAAGTGCTTTTTCCTCTCATGTATAAGGGCACTTCTGCCTTTCGTACCTGGTAGAATTGTGTGCCCACTCTACATTAGTATGAATGGCAATTGCCTTGTAAATGTGACTGCTGTGAATGGGTGAATAGTCTGTCATCTCCTATTTTGCCCTTTGTCTTTATGTTTTATTCACTTTTAGCCTCTACAAAAAAGCCATAATTGAGACCTGAGAAAATGGTAGCATGCTCCAGTTTGTTATAGATCTAGTGACAGGTTTTATTTGCTTTTGATGTTCTTTATATTTTGATGGGTGAGCTAAACAGCAGAAGCTATTTTAATGAAAGAGAAAATTCATCGAGAGCATGATCTAGAAATAGTGGTTTTGACAGAGTCACACAAGTTGCCGTTACACACTGGGAAATTATTTCCACGATCTAACTGCAAAGGGCAAGTAAATCACCTCCCTTTAAGAGTTAGAAAAAACCAGGAGTGTTTTTCAGGATCTTCAGTTCTGCTACTTAGTCATTGTATCATCTCAGCTAATTAATTTTACCTCTTATATGCTTCAGGATTTCCATCTGTGAATGAACTAATGACACCTACTTACAGGCAGTATTGTGAAGATTAATTAATTGACATTATTGAAGAATCCTGAGGTTGAAGTCCTGATGTAAGTACAAATATTATTACCAACACTTTGTAATTAATCAGTTCACAGTAGCCAGCATGTGGGAATCATTGGTCTAGAGCAAACAAACACAGAACTACATTGTATTTGACATCTGTGTGGGGTTTTTTCCCAGATACCTGGTTTTACATGTTATTTGAACAATCTGACACTGTAACTGCAAGAATCTCCCTTCCTCTTGTTGTACACGCAGGTGTGGTAGCCTTGATGTGAGAGAAATATGTGATCCCAGTGTTACGCCTATGTCCCTGCTAGCCTTTGTTGAGGGTACAGAAAGACAACTGGGCTAGCAATTTTCCTGCTTTCTCTGGTGTAACATTACTAGCACCTTAAAATGTGTTGCCCTTTTTTAATGGACACTAAAACGTTATTGTTATAAAGAAGCATACAGAACTGATCGAGTAATCCCTGTGCATTTTGCTGGCTGTTACTGGAGAGAGCTTTTTCTGGATGAAGGCAGATGGGAGGAGTGATGTCTTACGTCACAAAGCATTGGAAGGGAATTGATGTTGTGAAATTGTTTGTAATTTATACGGATAATAAGATCTATTCTTACTACTCGTGGCTGGGATGCTGTTTGCATAATGATATGACTACAGCTGCGCAGGTCTTAGGCCACATGTTTTAAAATGGCAGGAATATCTGAAAACAGTGGAATTTGAGCCTCGCTGTAATTAAATACTAGGAAATGTAACGATTTTTTCATAATGTTAAATGCACAGTTGACAATAAGGTGTGTGTAGTTGCTCTCTGTATCGCTTTATAAAGACTGATGACATTCCTGAATGACTCGATACACTTGTTGTTGTTGGAAATCTAAGTCACAAGATATTTTTATTGGAAATATTTGCAACTGTTGTGCAAGTGCAGGAGGGAGGTTTGAAGCTTCATAAACATTCATATTTCTTTCTCCTTATGTCACTTAGGAAAAAGAAAGGCAGTCACATGCAATTATGAAACTGCTTCATGTTTGACACAGTTGAAGATGATTTCAGGCCACAAAAATGTAAGTTTCTATGAGCAATCTGAATTAAAACCCCACTCTGCAAGAAAACATCCTCAGTCTTTGGAGTCACATGGTTCTTGGAAAGCTCTTTCTTGGCTGTGCAGGAGGTCAGCCTTTCAAGGAGAGAGTCTGTGCACAATCGTGCAGCGCTGCTAATGAGAAGAATTTCACACTTCTCCTGGACACAAGCTCTGTGTTCATCCTGCCGACTGCTGCCTCTGAAGCCTTTTGGTATTAGATGCTATAATGAATGCTGGGCCATTACCGAGCTGGTGTAGCAAACTGCTGGAACTCTAGCTAAAGAGATGCCTTCCAGAAGGCAGGGTTATCCCTCTGTGAAAATAAAAAGTAATTAAAAGTGGGGTCAGCTGTTTGTCTTTGGCAACATGGCTGCCCTTCCTTTCCCCAGTGGTGATTTTCAAGCCAAATGTCCCTTTCATCGTCACTCTGGCTTCACTTCTTTCCCAGCTAGCTGGTAGTCAGACTGCCCAAGAATGGCCTATCCAGAATCAGGATATGCTCAATGCACCATCCGCTGGTGGTGTTCCCATCAGCCTAATTATATGACTTTTGGGTCAGACAATGTCTCATTGTGTGGCCTTTGGCAGCTACGGGATGCCTAATGCTGCATGAATGTCTAATGCAGAGTTTGATGGCTATGATTGAGGCTGCAGTTCCATGGTGGAATTGAAAACATCCGTGTAGTTTCCTTAGAAAACCAGGTCAATGGTGCTTCCATAAAGCATTAGCCCCAGGAAAAACTGTTGGCTGCACATTGCCTGTACAAATCCATGCAGGGTGAGCAGTTTACAGTGCGTTACTCTTTCACGTAAATCACAATTAAGGAGTCAGATTGATTTAGTCTTTAGTGACCTATTTCAGAATCCGAATTTATTGCAGGCACCATCCATCATCCATTTATCTCCACCTTTTCTTCTATTTTGTGCATTTGGGAGCACCTGTATTCTTAATGTATCTTACAAACATTGCAAACACAATGAGTATCACTTTGTATCAGTAGGTTGAAAAAATCACTTTATGTTTTCTTTGACTATAAAATTTTAGGTGGAGCTATCCTATCTTTACAACATTTCCTGTAAAACCTGCCTTTTTTACAGACAAAAACAAGGTATGAATGTAAAAGGCAATTCGTTGTAGATGAAGGCTGTAATATGCTTGTTCATTTCAAAGGAGAAGGTATAACTAATTATGTTTTAATTGAATCTCTAACGTCAACAGCTGTTTTTAAGGGATCTTTTTAAGCTACATTTATTTTTAGTATTGTTTAAGATTGTATTTCTTTGCATGCATCTCCTTTCATGCATTATTACCCTTTAAAAAGTTTTCCCTTTCAAAGTGTCAGCTAATGCTGGCATATATTAAAGGCTAAGCACTGGTAAAATTCATGTTTTAGGACTCTGGCTGTGACTTTTCCAAGCAAAGAGAGCAAAAGACATGACAGCACCAAAATGCCCTTTGTTCCTTTTTTACTCCCGGAAGTGAAAAGTTCGAGCTCCAAACCCCAGATTGCTGAGGCCAGTTTTCAGCTGACAGTGGTTTATGTTGGCTGGCTGTTATCAGTTCCTCTACAGTGCAGCTGCTAGTTAAAGTAATAGCACAACTATCTCTTTAGACTGAGTAAGCCACACCGATTCAATCCTTCCCCCCCACGTCAACAACAGCATCAGTGAGTAGCCTTTAATTTGTAGAGGAGATAAAAAATCTAACCCCTTTTCACATGAAAAACTTAGCCAGACAGGGTTTCATGTATCAGGGCTTGGTCCCTCGGAGTTTCCTGGAACTCCTGTTAGCCCATAAAGCTTCAGGTGTTACTGTGGTTTCTTAGTGTTCTGGATTTGTCATTTCCAACTTGGATCATCCAGCAGTAGGGAGGAAGGAAAAAAAGAGTCTTTACTCAGCCTGTAGAAGGATGAAAACCCTTTCATGTGAATCTCCAGAGCCTGATGTGTCCCAGCTGCTGCAGGACTTCATGGTGAGCTGTATGTCAGGCACTAGGGTCAGAGCCACACCAGTCATCTCCATCCCTGACTGGGTGAGAACCGTATCTGTTGGTCACCATCTCTGCTGTAAGAGGATGCAACTCTACCCTGCACGTCTTTGCTTACCCCTGAGCACACCCTGCAGCCTTTAATGCTTCTATGGAGGAAGGAGATACTGCTCTGCAGAGCAGCACCCCCCAGTTAGGTTTAGCACCCTGCGGGGCATGGCTGTAGTGCTGCTGTATCTGCCTCACCAGTGGTAAAATCATTTAGGGGCATCTCCCAGACCTGTGAAGTAGTTATTGCATCCCCTTTCTCTCTGCTCTGATTGGAGGTGTTGGTTCATGTTGTAGTGGATTTGCAGGTAGCCTGCGTCTTGTTGCTGTTTCCTTGCAGTTGCTGGGCTTCCTGTAGTGATGGGATCAACCCAGAGTAAAGACATGCTCTGTAATTTCCTCCGTTTCCCCTATCACCTCTCTTCTTGCTGAACTGGATGTTTTTGCATGATTCAGTCTCTTAAGCACTCCAGAAATAGATAGAATTATTTGAGAGATGATTACTGTATTGCTGTGCAGGAATATGTAGCTAATATCAGTTTACTATCTAAGCTCTAATTTTCTGTAAACATCAAAACCCAGTCATCATGAGAACCCTGTGTTGGTTTTAGAAGGCAGTTCCATTATAGATTGGGATGCTGGTGTATTTGCTAAAATTGCATAAACAATAAATAAGGTTTTATTATCTCTTTTAGGAAATGAGCCAATATGCTCAGAAAGACTTGACGTCTGAGGTTAAGATAATAATTGATGTAATGGCAGTAAAATAGTGGCAAATCAGAAAAACTGGTGAATCCTCTACTCAACACCTGCAAATGTGTGGTGATTATATTTTTCACTGATAAATAGAGATTTTTGAGACCCATAATTTGCAAGAGCAGAGTTGACCCTTTGTATTTTACCATGTCTTGCCAGACTCCTCTCTTTGTAAGTACACTGCATCTAATTTTGATCTCAGGCAAGTGTAAATCGCAGTTAACACTGGTGACATCACTGTAATTGCATGTATCTGAAATAGTGTGCTTGGGAGAAAATCAGACCTGTTCGGGTGGATTCCTCAGAGGCTGAGTCTCTGAAAGCAGAGCAAATTCACGTGAGTGACATGAATTATCCCTAGCCTGCTGCTGCTGTAAATGAAAGCTGAATTCGGCCGGCTTAGTGCCATGGCTTGAATAGGATTTTTGATGAAGCATGCCACAGCTGTCTCTACAGCAAAAATGTCTTTTATTTCAATAGTGTAGAGTCAGCAGAAATACGAAGATGTGTGGTGTTTCCTCAGCATGGTGAAGGACACTTCTACGTCCACTTCTGATGGATGGGCCAGCTGCTCTTGGAGCAGCGGACAGCTCAAACCATTTTAATGACCGGATGGGGTAACTGAGCCTAAAAACAGCCCTTGGGGCACTTGCAAGCGTTTCTGAGAATATCATACTGAGCAAAACCACTTGTGGTCTTGTGGGATGTGCACAAGATGGAGTTAAGAGTTGGTCTTGCAGCTGTGCCTCTGATGTGAGCGAATCACTGGATTTCTCCTCTCAATTTAGTTATTAAACAGGATAATAGTCTTGGCTTGCTGTATTAGGGTGCTGTGACGATAACTTCCATTAAAACATGCCTAAAATTCTGGATTGGAGAGCATAATAGAAGTGTGAAGCATCTTGTTAACGTTAGACGCTGTGGCATTAGCAGGCATGGTTAATCCCTAGTGTTCAACAATAATTTCTCTGTAGCAGGACAGAAAAACAGGGCCAGGAAGAAATGTGCCATAGAGGGCTGATGGTGGCTGCAGTGAAGCAGCATTTTGATTTGTCGGTCTCTCAGAACTTTGCTTAATGAATTACTATTTCTTCTTGTTAGAGGTGATTGAATCACATAAAGCTGAATTCCAGGAGCTGAATAGCTACATGGCATTGTATTAGGAGACATACCAATTACTCTAGGATTGCTATCCTGATGTCAACAACGCATACTGCATATCAACATCCGCATTGTACCAGAGATGCTGGAAAACTTCATGACAGTTTGTGCAAGATGAGCATATTTTGCAAGCTGTCTTATTGCAAAGCTGGGTAACTTTTACTACTGTTATTTTCAGTAATATTTACCAATGCATTGACTTTTAGACCTCCTGGTGAACCATCAGCCTCCTGAGTCAACACAAGCTTTCTTTCTGACCTCAGTGGATCCACAATTTTCCTGCCATGTACATTTGCTGCCTGGACAGCAAGTCAGCATTTCTATGACCTGTGTGATTACACTGCTTCATGGAGCAGGTATGTTCTGTGTGGCTGATAAGTCAGGGAATGCATGTTGTCTCTCTCAGAAACATGCTCTTCCTGTTGTGAAGGCTGTTCAAGTTATCTGTGTATAGTATCATGAGCTGGAAAAGAAACGGGATTTGTGCCCTTTGAAGAAGCTCCTCCAGATATCTCTCTTCAGTGTGATACACCACTATTTACATTCTTTTTTATCTCTTTTTCCCCCCACTCCGTTCTTTCAGGCAGTTAAGAGTCTAGGTTTGGTCTTGCTGATGGATGCAAGTGTTCATTTCAATGTGTTACTGGATTTTTTGGTTCTGGTGCAGAAGCTAAGCTGTCTTACAGCAGCTGCTCTTTGCATTAGACCATGTCGGGTCTCTCCTGCACTGATGCACTTATTAAAAGCTTAGTTATTTATTCATTTCCTCTTCACTATCTTTAGATATAAGCCTGGACTTGGAAATGATCAGTCATGTTTATTTCATGTTGCCTTGCTTTTTTTATTCTCTTATATCAATATGGAAAACCATGGTTGGTGTTGGTACAGGATTCACCCCTGGAAACCAATGTTTCTGACCCATTTATCTGCACAAATGCTTTTTCTGGATTATTTTTTCTGCTTTTCTGAGTAAAAAGCTGCTGACATTGAAGACTTCAGGGCTTTGCCATTCACAAACCTGATTAACCTTTTTTCATTGCCGTGAGTGTTTCCAGAAACTAGTCCATTTTCAATTACTGCTTGTATTATTTTATATTACTGTATATTATTTATATACCTGATTTATTTTTTCCCTTGGTCCAGGAGGGGACAGTGTGCCTGCAGACCTCACCTAGGGAACAGAGAATAAGCAAACTTGGGTTGCTCGCTGCAGATAAAGCTGCCTCTCAGTGGGAATACCCAGGGGTGAAAGGATAATCTGATGTGATGATTTTGTTTCAAATTGTGGTGTTTTTTGCAAGATTTTGGTGCTAAATTTGACTGAGCAAGGTGGAGAAGACTTAGAATGGGTTCCAAGCTGCAGCCCACTACACGTCCTTTCAAAATGCGAAGTGAAAAACAGGGAAAGCAACCAGGTGGAATGCAAGTTTTGAATCCAGACATTCCAGTCACACAGTGGGATGTGGTTTATTTTGGAGAAATGAGCACTTGCAGTCACCTGGATCATCTGCTGGTACCTATCTAGACAGGTGCTGCTAAACCTTCTGAATTCAAATGGTTTAACTGTGAGGGAAAACCCACCAGTACAAACCAGTTTGGAGACACCTTTCTGCATGCAAATGGGAAAGGGGGAGGCTTGCTTTAGAAGCACAAATGTGACAGACATAGCAAAACAGAGGAAAATGAAGGTATGCTGAGAAAGCAGCATGGTGAGGGGGGAAATACTGGGTAGAGGTAAAAAAATGGTCTTTCTTGGGAGAGTCACAGCAACCTAGAGACTGCACTGAGAACTGCTAGCACTGCCCTCTATAAGCTGCTTGTTTATTGGAAATTAAGGGGAAATTCCCTGTCAGATCAATTAGTGCTTTAGATGGCACAAAAATAGACAATTTCCATGCTCTAAGTGTAATTTGCCTTTTTTTAGCATAGATTTTGGTTACACTCTGGGCAATTCCTTAGGCTTTGAAGAGAGTGGATGTGAGGCAACACTGGGGCATGGCAAAGGTACATTTCCACAGGTGGTATGATCATTAATAAGGAGCTGTTCATGATTTAGGTTATCATCTGGTGATATAAACTTTATCTGAATCAAGAGGCACAGTGCCATAACACTTCTGTCAAATTAGCCAGCATGAATGATGCAAAGTTTATGCAGCTTTATGTTTTTAGATTAGTTTTATGCTTGCTGTGGGAGGGTGGCTGATGGTGAGCCAGACAAGGTTAGCAGCTGATCTGGTGTAAAGTCTCCCAGTGCAGAGTTACCCCATTAAAGGTTTTACAAGAAGTTTGCAAAATCAAAATGCAAAATGAATTTGCATTGGCCCAGTTCTTTCTATCTAGCGGTCACAACATTGTGTAATACCATAAAAACAGATTTAGCTTCCCGTCTGGCTGCCAGCACAGCTCCCTGAGGTTCAGTTTTCCAAGGCCTAAGCCCTTAGTGATCCTGGTGTGAGCAGAGCAGGAGCTCAGCACGTCGAGGGGCAGCCTGAAAGGTTCCATACATGCATCTGAGGAGTGTGGACTGGTTGCAGCTATGTGTGGAGAGCCCCAAATTGTACCTGCAGCTTAGTTGTGGGGTAGTGATTTGTTTGGGTTTGTTGGGGGGTTTTACATAACTGTATGCAAGCTATAATTCTGAAAAGGTACTTCCAGAGGTTTCAATACAAGTTAGAGGAGAATGAGCTCACCTGAAATGGCAGGTTGATATCTGAGTTTGTATTAAAGCTGGTTGCATTCTCCAGAGCCAACTGTTAAAATCTGATGATTTCCAAATGGGCATTAAAGGCTTCCTGCAGCCGGCTCTGTCTCCCCTCTGTGCCTCCTTCCAGGAACATCCTGCTCCTTCTTTTCATTTCCTTCCTCCACCTTATACGTTCATGTTGTCCTTGTCTTCACCTTGTGTACTTCAGCTGCATTTGCCCCACTAGTTATTAATCTGGCAGTGTACATATGGTAACAAGACAACTGAATATCCCACATAAATCAAATGCAAAGGGAAAGAGATGGTCACACAAACATTTGTGGAGAGGGACCAGGTGGGAAGAGACTGGAATACTTCTTATCAGGCCAAAGTGTTAGACTTCATTAATGTAATTGGGCTTTCACTTGAATGATGCCTTTCCAGGTCCTGGTCCATAAAGGGTACTTGTCTGAGTGCAGCTGGTCAGTCATGTTGTCTGGCATCAGTACCAGGCATTCTTAAAATGGGTGAAGATGATTAAGGAAATCTCCTGTTGTTTGCTAAGAGAAGAGTCATTACCAGCCTGTGTTATAGTCATAGAAGCTGGGAAGAGCTGGGGGACTCTTGAATTTATGGGTTTACTAATCTTTAGGGTGTAGCATTTATTAGAGAGGCTGTCTCATAATTTTAAAGTAGCTTGTGCTAGAGCTGATTTTTTCTTTCTCCCTGCCTTCCAACCGGCAATGCTTTCTGCTAGCACAGCTATACCAATGGTTGTAAACAGGTCCCAGGTTGGTTCATGTCTTGCCATCATTTGGTTT
Organism: Psittacus erithacus; assembly: GCA_009867235.2. Classification (NCBI taxonomy): domain Eukaryota; kingdom Metazoa; phylum Chordata; class Aves; order Psittaciformes; family Psittacidae; genus Psittacus; species Psittacus erithacus. The sequence continues at coordinate 180,423 of WYDI02092724.1, read as the reverse complement.
TTCAGTTCTGACTAGCAGAAGATGTGGAACAAAAAAAGCCAGATTAATGATGTGTTTCTCATGGTATCAGTTTAACTTACTGTGATATAATTTCAGTCTTTAACTAAATGGGTTGCTGAAAGATATATGAGAACAGGTGAACATTTTCTGCCTGAACAACTATACTGGGGACTATACATTTTGCATAGGTCTGCTGTGTCTGCAGCTAGAATAGCTGAACAGGGATGTTGTTGGCGCTTGGTAGTGTTGTAACTTGGTAGTGTAAGGGAACTCCCCTTGAGCCCAGTATTTCTTTGGCTGGGTGTGAACAAAGCTTTTGCTCTGGACACCCACAGGGAGGGAAGGAATGGACTTTTCCTTGTCATGACTGTGAGCTGACACTCGTCCTCTTCCCTGGCACTTCAGGGTGCCAGGGTTCCAGTTCCTGATCCACTGAATTGTGCCTCAACTGAGATGCCCAGAGATGAGGGGATGGACATCCTCCACAGAAACACTGAGCCCATTGTGTCATTCTTCATTCTCTCAAAAATGGAAAGTCATTAAAGGTAATGATAGATAAGTGGTTGTTTTATCAGGGACTGTCTTGATGTGGGTTCAGTTGTGAAGTAGCAAAGGGGTAGAGAGACTAATTCCCTTTAAGAAATGGGCCCACTTAAATTTGGACATCAGAAAGGAGTAATTCATGTTTTTGTTTCTGTAAGGAAGCATCATTGCTAAAAAAATAGAGCAATAGTTTTCACTGGTTCTCCCGAATTTAAATATTTGTATCAGGAGAGGTAAGTCACCTTTCTGCATGAAAGGTGATTGGAACAAATAGAGAAGCTAGAAATACTGGTACAGGATTTTACCCCCTCCAAGCATGGCCCTGATGCCATTTTTCCCTGTGGTTTCTCCCTTCGCTGCTGTGTTAGTTGGGATGTGAAGGGGAGCGTGAGCCTCTGCGATCGCCTACTGCTGCATGACAGACTGGTAAAGTCCATGGGGAAAGCTGCTGCTTTAGAATTACTCCTAAGGTGCTTCTGTTCATGCTTCATTAGTGACAGGAGTAACTGGGCAGGTGCCTTCGTGATCTTCTGTTGCTGCAGCTCTGCTCAAACTGTTTCATATGTGGTTTTGTTAAAAAATATTTAACACAAGCTTTGGGTTTTTATTTCCCCCCCCCAAAAAAAAAGAAGCAGTGACTGCAAGAGAAATGTCTCCTTACAGTTTCTCCTGGGAAAGATTACCCCGGTGTGTGCGTGTCACATGGCTGCTCTTGTTTAAATCTATAGAGGGAAAAGGGGCAGTCATGGCAAAGAAAGCAGCTGCTTGGAGGTGTCAGTCTTTTTTCTTAGTCTTTTTTCTTCATTACTTGGGGGTGACTTCTGGTGTCTGTTTCCTCTTGCATTCGTCTTCATGTCACAAGAAAAATATGCAGGGCAAAGAATTGGTAGAGCAGGTCTCAGCCATATGTTTTCATATTACAGGGTGGTACTGGCATCCAAATAGTCTTTTTCTCCCATAATATAGTGATTGTTGATGACGATAACTGAGCTGTATAAATGAAAGTTCCTTCCACCCATCTGCCAAGTAGTACCTTGCTCCAGTGGAGCTATTCTGCCCATTTCTGGGAGTCTACTTGACATTCACATGAGTGAAGTTTTCAGCCATACTGGATGAAAATGAATTCTGTAAGCACAATTTAGGCTTGGTTATTAATCTACAGATGAGCTTTTAAACAGATGTTTAAACCTCATTATCATCTGCCCTATTTAAAGTGAAAGGAAGCTGCCCAAGAGATCAGAATCCATTCAGCTGTGGTTTTGGTTTCTTTGTGAGAAGTGTGACTTTTCCTTTCCCTCTCTGGAGGACGCACGTCTCTCCTCCTGTTGGAGCGAATAAGCAGTGGCATCTGTGCAAACCTTGCTTGCATTTTCCCGTTGGGAATTTTCTGACCTTGTTGTCTACACTGGCTCTCTAGAAACCACCTTTCCTTCAGAATCCCTCAATTAACTGTGGATGGTGCCAGGAAAGAGCCTGACCCTGTTATGCTTTCTTTGAAGGAAACCTGGTTATTGGAGAAGGGACTTGCCACATGGTTTAGCTTTTGCCATTTCTTTCTGTTCTTCCCAGGTAAGCTGATTGACCAGGGAATTCACTTGGCCATGGCACAATTTAAGCTGTACATAACCACATGAGAAAAACAAAAGCGAAAAGCCAGTAAAAGTGTGGTTTCTGGACCATGCACTTAGCTGGACTGTGGCAGATCTGCTTTCAGGTCCCAGATCTGCTACAACCATCATCTGTAATTTTATGCAGGTCACTTAACGCCTCCATGTCTCCATTTCTAGTCAAACAGAGGGAGCAGTGCTTCTGCTTTGTCTAATGGTTGTGCTTTCTGTCACCCATCCTTTGGAGCAGGGCTTCTCTTTGTTTACAAGTTACCCAGCATGATAGTGATATGATCTTGCTTGAGGTCTGTGCAGTCTCCAGTAATAGTAACATAGACCACCAGTTAACTGAAACACAAATAAATATTCAACCAATATGCCTGTGAGCTTTCTCTCTTCATTGGATTTTATTATGATGTATTATTTGATTTACTTTATACATCTAGGAATATTTATTTAGCTTATTTATGACATTATGATTTTCTTAGAAAGTCAGGAGATGATTCTGAGCAGTCAGATGAATAATGCCTTTATTCCTGCTGCTTCTCAGGTAATAATTCGTAGCCTTTACAAATACCTACTTCAGGCATGAATGTATTACAATTCTTGCATAGTTTTTCCTCTCTCAAATATGATGAAATACTCACCCCTAGCTGGCTGGATTTGGACCCTCTGCTTGGGCTGTGACGGCTACATTGCTTCACACTCAATGCCGCTGTGATTGCCAGACTTTGAGCATGAGTAAGACAATCTAGCTAACAGCAATAGTATGCACTTTATTTTTCCCTTTCAGAGGTTATATCTAATGACTGTGTGACTGGAACAATGAGACTAACCTCAGTTTTACAGTAACAAAGCAGCTATGAGTTTTCTGGGTAAAGTATATTTTGACTGACATACAAGTAGCTGTAGCTTTGCTGCACAATGGAGAAAATTACTTCATCTAACAGCTTTCTGTGCCAAGAAAGAAATAAAACAGTTCTGAGAATGCTGCAGATCTTTTTTTTCTGTTTTAATTTTAAACCTAAAAGAAAATGCAGTTGCCATATAAGTCCAAGTCAATGGAATATATAAATCTTTAAAAAGGTTTCATAAAGTAATAATGACTTCAGTATATGTACCAAATGAGATTAAAGAGCTACATTTGGTTCTAATACAGAGTTTCACATTCAAAAGGACCATCAGTTTCCTGTTTAAAATCTACTTATATTGAACTGAATGGAGTTCAAACATAATGCCATTGTATTTTAGACATTTATCTTAATCTAAAACAGCTGAAAAACATTAACAGAGCGAGGAGATGTGGAGGTATGGGCATTTCTCCCTTCCTTCTCTGCTTTTTAAAATAATCAACTCAGATATAACATACTTCTGCTTACACTGTTCTGCCCATCTTGTAAGAGACAAGGTGCACAGTGTCAGCCCCGTTGAAACCAGAAGAATAATAGTCTTTCTGAAGGGGTGAAGGACATGAGTGAAACTTGCTTCACCAAGTGTCTGTTTCTGAACAGGCGGGTTAAACCTATTTATTGGGGCACTTTTTACCTAAAGCATCCACATCAAACATTTGCAATACAGGCACATCAAGCTGAAACTCTGGCATGAACACTCTCCCACTTTTTGGCTTCGATCCCAGTCTCCTCTTCCTTTCTAGTCAAAATTCTTCTTCTGCCATGACTGTCTTTAAATATGTAATATCGAATCACACCATCATTCTTTTTACATGTCCTTCATATGAATTTCACCTTCTCTGTTGTAATTCCAGAGAGGGATTGTTAATTCTGTGCCAGTCGAGCTTTTCAGAATTGTTCAAATTCTTAAAGCTCTGAATTATTGTCAATGAAAATCAAAGCTGATTTCTGCTTCTCTTTTAGAGCACTGTCTCTCAAGAGGAAATGGTGAAGAAAATGCGTGATGAGGGCATGGGAGGTCAGTTTTAGTGTAAATACTTGAAATATGGTAATTGGGGCTGGGGCATTCTTGTGCTAGGTGCTGTGCAAACACAAAGAACAGATAAGTCCTGCCTCTGAAGGTCAGTAACATAAGTAAGCTTTACAATAATTTTCCAGTGAGTTTTCACACTAGAATAAATTACCTCAAAACCCCTTCAGCATGATAAAGGAATCTTCTAGTTTGATGTTCCACTTATGTGGGAACACCTTTTCCCCAAAGACACCAGATATCCCACCAATCAGCGTATCTGTCTGCTGGAACAATGTGAGAATATAGCTTTTATTATCAGGATCTTCCCAGGGAGCCTAGGGTACTTTGTAGTGCTATATTCTTTGCAGTTCTCAGAATCATGTGCATTAAAGGTTGCTTAACAGCTGGTGAGTCACACAGCTTGTTCTTTGAGTGCGAATGCTCCATTAGAACACATCCACTAGAGGTATTTTAACCTTTGGAAAAATCAATAGAAGTGGCTTAAGCATTCTAGGTTTTAAGGAAAAAAAAAGCCGCAACAGAAAAGCCTAAATAATGACAAACTGCCTGCATGGTGTTTAATAAATTAATCTCTGCTCTAGTGAGCATGTCTTAGGGGTGTAGCATTTGCTAGAGAGCAGCGCAGTTCTGGTCTAAAAAGTCCCTGTCCCTCGGCAGCAAGCAAAGTTTTGTCTGGAGGAAGTGAAATGTCTTCCGAGTTTAAACAAATCTCCAGCTCACTTTGTTCAACATTGTATGTGGAGACAGGAATGACTTTTGGAAGAAAACTGCTCCCTAATTTCACTGGGGAGTTGGTTCTTTCCTTAAACCATGAACTGTATTTACTGCAGATAATTGCAAAAATATGGCTTACATGTATCAAGGCACAGTGCTTGACTGAGTAGCCGGAATGAGAGAGGAATTCCACAGGCAGTATGTATTCCCTCTGTACCTGGTGTTAAATGAGTTGAACTAGCCCTGTTTTAGCCAGACTTCTCAAGGAAATTAAGTATACGCTCCCACTCTGCTGGTCAATGCCAGTGCTTCTCCTCTGTGATATAACTTGGTGGAGAAAGCCTGATTTGAATCAAATTTGACTGTTAGATGAAGGACTGAAGGATATTGCAGTCCTCCAAATTTCATAAGAAGAGGCAGTCCAGCAGAGGGAAAACAAATCAGCGCTCCCTTTAGGGAAAATACTGCAGAATTAGCTCAGTTGCATTATTAGACACCAGAGAATCCAGCCCTTTGCCACGCACACACAAGACATAACTGAAGAAAACCAGATTTCCAAATGTCTGCCTGTGGAATGATTCCTTTGTATAAAAAATCCCAAAGTGGTTTTATTTTTCTCTTATGGTGTAACTTCAGTGATTTCATTTCTCATTAACTCTCCTTGGGATAAATAGCTAGCTGTATCATGTATCGTAATTCCTGGATTTCCTCTGCTTAGGTCTCTTTGGCATCAGTTTTATCCTGAGGACAAGGTGGAGTGGTCTTGCAGTGCCTCCCGTCCTCTGAGCCAGCTGGGTTGGGATGCAGCTGCAGCTCTTCCCTTTGTATGTGGCTGGGGGACAGGATGGTGGCAGGGCTGGCTGGGAGCAGTTTTGGGTCACCACATGGTGCTGTGGTCAGTGTATAAACTGGTGGTGAAACCCTGGCCAGACGGAGGTGGGTTCAGGATCCTGCTGCAGTCAGATGACGAGGAGTGGCTGGGATGTTGCAGTGACATCCTGCCCCTTGTAAGGACACAGTCCAAAGCTGTCAGGCAGCCTTAGTGTCCCAGTCTCAGGTACAGCATAGGGTTGCTGTCTCTCTGCTAGGAGTGGAGCCTGGATCTGGTAGGAGAGAAGCCATTTTGCTGTGCCAGAGAACAGGCTGTGCGACCTCCCTAACGATGGCGCGTACTGATTGAGACGTGCTGCTAAAATTTGTTAGGATTGCTGTGAGGCAGAGCACAGGGAGAGAAACGTTATTTAATATGAGGAGAATTTTCTGGTACTTACTGCCACCGGGGTGTCAGAAGAGTTAATGGCAGATGTGGTTGTGAAAATGTTCTGTATTTTTAGACAACCTTTAATTAAGACACTTTGTATGTAGCAGCGACCAAATAATATGCTGCCACTTGAAAGCTGTCAGAAGGGAAAAAGTGTACAAAGCTTCTAGATGCAGCCCCTCTTTATTTTTATCTGAAAGTGAATTTGGAAACCTTTCCAGTAACAATAACTGTCCTTTCACATGAAATGGTTTATTTAATGCACACTGTAAATACTTTGGGCATCTATATGGATTTATACTTAACCCCTTTCACTTCATGTTGTTTAATCTAACCTCATATTAAAAAGATTACATCTGAAAGCTGAATGGGCTTTGTGATCCAAGCCTTTTCTTCTGAGACTAATGTTTTATATAATTGTTTTGATACAGCAGATTTGATTTTTTTTTTAATCCTTTCATAAACCCTTGTGAGGGGCGAATACACCTTTCAGGGTTTTCACTTGGGTTAAATTGAGGGAAAACAAATGTATTGAGTACAGTTCTATTTTGAACTTGAAGATGCCTTTATTAACAGATTATTTATTTGCCTATAGGTTTAAACAGATGCTAACATGATAGAGGGTTCTCTAATAGAGCACTAATTCTTACTTTGATGTAGCAGAGTTATAACATTTATCACACAAGCTCAGGCTTGGATGGAAAGCAGTGAGGTTCAGTAAATCAAGATGCAAAAGATCTGAAAGAACTGTGTAAGCATCATGTTGACATTCCTAGAATTTTGATACCCATCACTGTTAGGGTAAACACACAGTAAGTAGCAATTAGATTATTAGTTAGCCAATATATTATGCACATTTACAGAATTAAATTGGTTAATGTATTTAAACTGTTTGCAGCCCATATTCATAAGCTGCCATTTGAGGGAAGCAGCAGGCTAACCGCGCGCTGCCCTGTGTCTTGTTAAACACCTAGCAGTGTGCTAATAGTACGAACAATACCCATACAGGATACAAGTGGAAGATATAGTCTTTAAGAACTGCAGTGGCAATAAGTGTTCTGTGTGTGGATATTCATTTACAGACTCACTTCATCTCATGTCAAATGACAAAATCTCTATAAGGCATAATCAGGCCCAAACCAGCCCAGAACAATTTTGCCTTCTGCGGGGCTGCTTATATTCAGCTGAAAGTACACACGTGTGGAAATGATGGCAGATGTGCTTATTTTCTGGTTTTTCAATTCCGTTTCAGTGTGTCTCCTTCATTCTTCGTGTTTTGTTAATTTTGTTGTTGGTATATGCTTTGATATGCTAATGTGGAAGGCAAACTTGCCAGCAGTTGCACAGGGGGAGACAATCTCTAAGCCTGAAGGCTGATCAGGATGTTCCTATAAGTCCACATCGCTGCATCACAGCTACTGAATGCCATCCTGCTTTCTGCTATGTACCTGCCACCAGCTCATTGATGCTTTTTGTAACAACCTGCTGCTTACTGAAATAATTTAAAGAATCTGTATAATGCTATTAATATATATTCTATGGCAACACGAATGAGAACCACTAACAATATCTGTAGTTTATGGTAATGCTCAGAGAAATTTGTCTTGGCTTTTCAGGTTCTAGATCTTCTAAGCTCAGCTGCAAAAACTTACTAAAATGCTCTCGATGTGTGGTAAGGATGGTAAGAAAAAAGGTGCCTGCATGTTTTCAAAACCAGAGGGGCGGCAGTATGTGCAAGTCAACTGGTCCTTGTGCATATGGGTATGGATTGATTTAGTAGTGTCCTGCATGTGAAGAACATGCAAAACAGCAGCAGAAGAACATGTCCTATTGCTAAAAGCACCAAATTAGTATTTATTTTCTTTTAATTCAAAAGCCCCCTGTAGTTCAGTAAGCTCTTCGTACTATTCAAACCTTTATTTCTTTGGCAGGCAGAGGACAAGTCACCTGGCTACCCTGTTTCCACAGGTGCTTTCTAATGCATCACAACTTTGTAGTAGATTGGAAATCAGAAGAGGAAGGAAAAAGAGGATCCATTTCTCATGTTGTTTTCAGAGAATATCTTCCAATGCCCCTGGGAATGGTGCTACATATCTCAAATATCAGCATCTGAGCTAAATCTGATGTCTTTGCTCTCACTGAATAGCACTCTGTTCTGCTAGTATACCTATAAAAACTCTTGAACGCTGTTAGTCACAAAAACACTGTCTCCCAAAATAGTACTTTAGGCAGCGATATACTAGATCCAGAAATCAATGGAATTAATAGTAGTGCAGGTGATAATGATTGTTACCAGAGGCATGAGAATTTGCCCTTGAAAGGCTTTCTGAGCACCCCGTGTTGGCAGTTAACAGCATTCAAGTGAATATTATTTCAGAAGGACAGATTTTACAGTGAAGGTAGTGTCTTCTTTTGGACTGGCTCATACAGTAAAAAGCCATGGTCACAGCTGTAGGTATACAAGCCCTTCTTGATGGCTGATACTTCAACCCTAGACAAAAAGAATCAATTTGTAAAGTATAGTACTTTTATTTTAGTGGCAAAATATTCAAGCTGTTCTGTGTGCCTGGACTCAAAGACATGCTGGTTCCCCATGCCACCCTGGCTGGATCAAAACCTGTCCTGTAGGAATGACTGATGTATGGAAAGGGGAGGAAAAATATAGACATGAAAAACTGGAACAAAGAGACACTGTCCCTGCCAGGGTTGGTAAAAATAATAGAGCTGTCACTGTCCTGGGCTGCTAATGAATTGTGATGGATTGAGATACTTCATTAGGTGTCTGTGGAGGTGAATAGTGGAGCCCAGCACCTGATCTGTTACTTCGGTGTAACCAAGGGGTGTGCTTGTGCTTCAGTGATTGCCTCAGACACATATTCATGAGCCTTAATGGAGATATTTTGACAATGAGTTCACTGCAGCTGTAAAACCCACACAAGAAGCTGGTTAAAAACTTTAGTGATTAGCTTGTGTTAAGCTGTTACCATCAGTTTCAGAGCTGGTTTAAAACTAGCTTTGATAATATCTATGAGAGTTGTGGTGTGTCTAGTTTAAGTTATTACTAGTCATGCATGAATCTACATAGCATTATAAAGGCAGGTATTTTTCCTATTGTCACCTGAGCTGTGAGAGTGGAGCTAAAGGAAAGAGGAGTTAGTGGGTCACATGTTGAATTTTGGCTTCTCTAGCCAGCAGGCAGTCAAATAGCTTCTTAGAAGGTAGCATCTGCTTCAACAGACTCAATTACCTAGTTAAAAATGGCTTCCAAGCTAGCAGCCAAGTTTAGCCTGGTGGTACTGAATAAAAAAGCTATTTATGCTATTTTCCAGTATTCGTCCAATATCACAGAGTGCTCAGGCTTGACTCTTAATTGCTTTTCTATGTGTCTGAATGTAGAAGGGCTGTGTGGCAGATTAAGGTGATCAGTAGAAGCCCCATGACTTGGTGTGATTCAGCTGAAAGGCTGCTAACAAGACAATAAAGGGAGTAGATTCCCCCCACCAATGCTTGCTGGGTGTGTGGCATAGTTGTAGGGTGGTGGGTTTTAACTTTTTCTTTCCTTCCCTACTTTACCCATTTTCTTTTCTTCTTCCTTTCTCTCTGGGCTGTATGGTTCAGCTGGGTGATTTGGTGTGATCTTTATGCCTTTAACCAGACTGCAGTGTACCTCTAGGGACATGCTTTTTAGCTGCTCTTTATTCTCTAGGATTTTATTCCTCAAAGGGATGCTGTAGTGATTTTTCTGCCAGGATGTTGCTATTGTAGTAGTGGAGGGCTGTGTGTCCTCACCAAGAAATGTCAACCCTTTGCCATGAGGCAGTATGTCTGCATCTTCAGTGCTCCTGATGTGTGCTATCATGACTTAGTGAAGAGATTTTGACAGGTGACAGCACTTCAGAGGGTAAGTTAAAAGCAATATGCATTTGCTTCACTAAACTGGAAACATACTTTTACTTCCAGAGCCTGCTAACAAAGAATTGCAATGACTAATCTTCATTTAGAGGTTTCAGTCTTACACTGCACATAGCTTGTCATTTGAAATACGCCCAGAGAGACTGACTTTGTGCTCAGTAAGCCCTTGTATGGTGCCAGCCTGTTTCTCAGAGATACAGTGTGGTGTGTCTCTCAACAGCAGAGTCCTTGCTCTATCAGACGGACTTGAAAAGTGGGTATCTGATTGTGTGTCAAGGTACACATGTGGTGTATGTTTTACTGAGTCAGTGTGCTGGATTGCTTTTTGCGAGAGGCTGCTGGTCTGGGTTTAGGACTGGTCCTTGCTGAGCACAGCTTTGGTCTCTGGCAGCTCTTGTGCTGCTGAGCCAGGGTAAAGACTGGGACTTTGGGTGGTAGGTACTGGTGATCTGTTGAGTATTTCCAATGTCAGTGTTTTTTATTCCGCATTAAGCTTTTGAAATTCCCTCTTAATAAACGTGTCTTGCTGGATCCCTTCCCACAGCCTCTTCCAGTAAAGCTGAGATGCCTGGGAAACTAGTGCAGTCAGTCTCTTTCTTCCCCATATGGATAGGAACAGACCTTATTTCCACGTGGAAATAAGCAGACCTTTGCTGAGTCAAACAGAAGGCATCTTTCAGCTCTCTAGGGAAGCAGGTATTAGGAGATGCATCCAGAGCTGCATATACGTTCACCACAGCAGGCTATTCTGAGTGGTTTTAGCGAATGTGAAGGTGCCCATACATGCCTTCTCCCCAAGGGATGGTGGCACATACATGGTGGGTGAATAGAGACAATCAGTGTAGCCTGTTCTTTGTGTTTGCCCTTGAATTTCTTTGTTGCCTGCATCTGGACAGCAATGTTTTCTCTCACCCTGGCACTCCTTCAGCAAGCTCTTTCTTCTGTTTATGCTGCTTTTTAAACTTTTTGGCTCTCTGGTCTCCTCTTTGCCTAAATGGGATGAGTAGTTAAGAATACTTTGCACAATGTTGTATTGAACTTCCTACCTTGTTGCTTCCAGAAAGAGCTCACCACCACCCTCTAAGGAACTGTGGCTATCAAGCGCTGCCATTCTCTTCTCGCTATTGTATCCAAAGTAACTTTGCGTTGTGAGTTCCTTGAAGTAGAGGAATTTCTTGTCATTATTTACCTATCTGCTGTGAGTTGATGTTTACACAGGCTTGTTGTATCAGTACTACTCCTGGCCTGAGTTGCAAAATGAGACATGCTATACTTGACACAGGAACACGTGCTCTTCCATTAAGCATTCATTATTTGTGGTCACAGTCAGGTAGATAAAGATTGACATTGATAACTGCCTGAGGAGGGGAGCTGTGCACCAGCCTGTGCTTTGCTTGCTGCTTTGATAATGCAGAGATGAGAAGGGAACAGCCACACAAGTGAGCGGTGGCTCCCTCCTTGCTTTGGCTGGCAGGTGTTTGCCTGTCATCTTTCATTTACCTCTTGGGAAAGGCAACACTGGAAAGGAATTCCCATTAACGATTCATGTGTATTTAATTAAATCACACCTAGCTAGTAGCTAATAGCCGAATCATCGAGACTACCTCTCCAACCAAATGAAACCAGCTTTACTGGCGCATTTTCCTTTCTAGTACCTCTTCCTCATTCGATATGTATTTATTTAAAAAAATATATTGTTTGTTTGTTTTTAAACTTCTCCATTTTTTTGGCAGTGCCTGAGTATTCCACACATGGACCAGTATTCCACAATGCTGTACAGACAGGCCATAAGGCAGCTCAGAAGGACTTGCAAGATTAAAATGATATCTGTTACATCTTTCCTAATGTGAGCTGAGAGCTTTCTGGGGCTGAGGCTTCTGTTTTCTATTCATTTATAGGGTGCTGTCTACAGCGGGTGTCTCAAGCTCATGTTTTACAGGAGCTACTGGATATACATCACAGCACTGTGTTGTTTCATGGGTCTCTTGATATACGAATTGCTGATCAAGACTTTTTTAATTGTTTGAAAGAGCTCTTAGTGCTGCAGTATCTATTTATGTGACCTTTTTGCTGGAGGCAAAATATCTATTATGTGCTTCTAAAAAAATAGCAGCTGCACAGCTAGGATTTTTAAAGAAGTTGAATTTTCCAGCTGCAAAATTGTCCTTTAAGGATAGTCAGGAAATGGGCGTCTAATCAGACTGCTTTGGAAATGCCAGCATTATATGGCTTATAGCTACCAAATGGGCTCTGTAAAAACCGTATGTATAGAATAGGCAGGCTGTGACTTATGCACCCAGGGATCCAAAGAGCACATTTGTAATGGGATTGTTTCTGGGAGGTCTGTGTCATCTTTGTGAGGTGACCGTTGATGTAAGTAATTAGAAGTAATTAGAAATTTTGTGTTGCTCGGGGATGCTAAGTGAAAACAGGTTATTAAACAGGTTTTACTGGAAACTATTTATGAATAATTATCTGCAGAATAATCAGATGCATTAAAATAAGAAGAATAGATATGTCATTTAAAAAAAAAAAAAAGAGAGAGATGGGATCAAAAGGGATCTGGAATTAGCATTCCTCATTATTTTAATGCCAGAACATGCTTCTGTACTATTAATAGAAATTAAAGCTGCTGCAGATTTTTCTGACTGCATTTCTACAGCTTGAAGAATCATAATCATCCTCGGGCTGAATGTCCCTTTCTTAACAATAGCACCTGTTTTACCTTCCTTAGTTTGTCTCCCAGAACAAAAAAGGTCCTGTAAGGTCATCTTCAGTACTTTCCAGAACCAGGACATTTTTCTTTCATTTACTCATCATAGACCAGGCAGAGAAGCTCTGAAATCTTTTGAGAATTGAATAGTCAGATTTTTTTCTTCCCCTTATAAGCATTTTACAGTACAGCATTTTATTTCTTGCCTTTTTTTTTTATAGTATTTCCTTCCAAATACATTTTTTCTCCCTATGTAGCATGTCATTAAACTACAGAGCATTTCAGCCTGGACTTTCCCCGAGCGTTATGGGCTGTGCACAGCTAGTCCTGTGAAGTCAGCTATTATTCCTCATAGCAGGGTTTAAAAATAATTGCCCAGCTCCATTAAAAAAAGAAAAAAAGAAAAAAAAAAAGCAGTTAGATAATCATTTGTAAGGTATATTTATCTGTTACAGAGCTTGGGAATCATAAAGACCTATTTGCATGTCAGGTCAAAATTGTGATTGATTTCTGTGTGCATGGAGGGTCCAGCACTACACCCACAGGTGCCCCCTTAGGGATGCTCAAGTGGGAGCACCCATGAGAGCACAACCCCACCCCTGCTCCAGGCAGCTGGCACAGGTGAACCCTGGTTTAGGATGTGTCAGGCTCTGGGGGCTTGGGCTGGTGCCCACGCTGAGATGTCAGCTGAAGTGGTGGTGTTGGATGTGGGTGTAGTCGTGCATTGACATGTCTGAGATGTAATAACTTGTAGAGTGGTTTTGGGAAGGGGCCTTCCCAGAGGTGCACTCCTGAAAACCTTGTAAAAGGTTGATGGAAAGGTTAAGAAAACCAACCCTCATTTTTGTGAATGCCATTAGGAGATTTTGGGTTACAATTTAACAGCTGCATTTTCTTTGAAGAATATGATTGCAGTTTGGATCTGAGATAAAGTCCACTGATGGAAAGACTGCTGTTGTTTATAGTGAGCTCTGGTGATGGTTGTTTAAGATGACTTCCTTTTTTCCTCTCATTTTATTAGTTAATACTCTTGATTTTCTTTTTAATCGCTAAGATAAAGTTGATGGGTTGAGTGGCACTAAATCATTCAGATGATATTTGAAAACTGTGTTTTCATGGGGAGGTGATGGATATTATCAATTCCTAGTGCGCTGAATTAATTCTAGAGAACTAACAAAAAATAATGTAATAGGAGGATATAACCAGGCAGCCACAGTTGAGAACAGGTTATTTTACTTACTTGCCTTGTGATTCTGTTGTAGAAATATGGGGTCAGGTAATAAAACCAGAACACACTCCCACTTAAATGAATGGAGCCATTCATTTCAAGGACAGCTTCAGGGTTTTTTAGTCTAGCAATGTAACTAACTGAATTCCCCAAAGACAGATGAATCAGGGAAGGAAAAATGTTCAGAATAAGGATTCCAGGTTATGTGCTTTAGAGTGTTGGTTTGGGTTTTTTCAGTTTTGTTTTTCCTTTCTCTTTAAATGTTGAGGCTAATTACTCTGCTGGGGGTGGGACGTGATGGAGAGGGTAAAGCTGGGTTTGGTGGAGGGGATCTTTGTGAATGCCTCCTCCAGGCTGCAGAAGCAGCTGAGCTACTAGAGCCCAGCAATCCTGAATTCCAGCTAGATTCAGTAAAACATGGGCTGCCTTTTGTTGTGTGTTTGGAACAATCCAACGAGAAGCCTCTCAGAGACCAAAGTTCTTGTGATCTAAACAATGAAACAATATTATTATGCTTTTATATAATAATATTTTAGGATAACAATAATGAGCTCGTTTCTCCTGTAGAGGCAGGTCATAAAGATAAGCACTTGTGGAGCTCTTCACTCCTTCCAAGTGCTGCTCTGTTAATAGCATCTGTGATGCTGAAAGCAGATACAGAGAGCTCTTAACTTGTGTTTATTTCTGCAGTAGACTGATCTTAACTGTGGGGAGACTTCTATGAAAGACTAGAAGAGGCTTCATATGAGCCTTTTCTCCACTCAGGATAAATCTCTTTCTTAACAGGTTTTCAAAGGAGGGGAGAAGGAACATATTCTATGGTCAAAATAGAGTGTTGTGGGGAAAATAAAGGTGTTTCAGATGAGCACATCTTATGGGTATGACTCTTCTGCTGGAAATTCAGTAGCTATACATAAACAGGACATTATCCATTGCAAATCCAAAATGCAAGCAGTTCATCATCATCCATGCCCTGTAGGACCTTAACTTTGCACTCTTTAGTGATCATGGGGAGTTGTGGATAGTGTTTTGTATTCTTGTCTCTGCATCACTTGATCCGTCCCCTTCAACAGCAGAGAGCAGAGGGAGTTGGCAGGTTTTTTTTGATCATCCAGAATGTAAATCAGGGAGAAGGCATCACTGTTCTTTTCCTGGAGTAAAGGATAAGATCATCTTGTGCAGCAGAAGCAGAGAACAGGAGCTAGCAGATGGGCTCTTGCCTGCTGTTAGATATCACTACTACTTCACAAGACAAGGAAGACACTTGGAGGCTCATCGGTATTTCCATGCCATCCACCCACTCCCCATCATAAACCCTGAGTGCTCCCAGCTCTGGTTATCTTAAGTGCTCAGTTTGTCCTCAGTGAAAAGGTAGAGAGGGATCCTTCACAAAGGAAAGGGATTGTGTAGGACATCAACCCTATCTAATATGTCACAGATCTGTTTCAAGGAATCAGCAAAGGCTTTTCTCTCAGCTGACACTGCTGTGTAACCTGCTGTTCCTTCTTCCTGTCTAGCCCTTGAAGAGCTGTCTCAGTGCTTGTGAGCTTCAGGATCTCAAATGGACTTGTGGTATCTTTAGCATTTCCCAGGAAGTTTAACTTTGACCTTCAACTGCTTGACTTTTCATATGAAGTAGAAAAGACTGTGTTTTCTTTTCCCCCTTTGGGTATATTTCATTGTGTATATGATCCCTTTTTACTTACACGTCAAGACAGCTAGATGTCTAGGTGAATATAAGTACAAAAATGAGTGAGAACATGGGGAAATAGGTGCTTTCACTTCTGATTGTATTTCTGAGAGAGCTTTAAACATTCTCATTTTGTACCTACAGTCACCATAGCAGAGCAGTGATCCTTACCCAAAACTACATGATAAGGGTGACACTACCGGAACAAGAAGAATGGGAGAGCAATTGCAAGGGCAGGGTGCTCAGCTCCTAGCTCTGGTCCAAGTCACTTATATCTAGGCCATTCCTAATAAATGTTTGAGGCCATCTCTCAGGGTTGGTGTCTCTCCAGCTTTCCCAGCAGCCTGTCGCTCGGTTTCCCTAGTCTTACCTTCATGAGACTTTTTTCTGTAATATCTAATGTTTTTCCTGCAGTATGAACCCATTGCTCTTTGTTTTATCCTCTGCACATGTGGTGAAAAGATTTTCTCCTTCCCCTTGGAAATGTAGAGATTGTATGTATTTATTCATATCTTGGTTTCTTCTCATTAACCTCCCTGTTTCTGGTTTTCATGATGTCTGTCCTTCTCTTCAGCCTTTTTTATGTCCCTCCCTTCATTTTCCTTTGTCTCTTGAAATATAAAATCCTCTTTTCGACAAAGAGAAAAACCAACTGGAGGAAAGAAAACCCTGAATGTAAGATGAGTTTTACAAACCCTCCCACTGCATCTCAGCCCTTTGTCTGTCTCCTCTGTTTAGACAGCAAGCTCTTCAGAGGAGGGGCTCTTTTCCTGTGTTTGTACAAGTGCTTAGCAGACTGAGGTCCTGATATAGCTGGGTTCCTTAGGGGCTATCATAATGTACAACAATAATGAACCATATGTCGGTTTAGCCAGGAAAATACTAACGCAACAGGCCAGTAGGCAGTTTTTTGCCTTAATGGACCAGGTATTGCTTAGACAATGCAGACCATTTCCCCTTCTATCCCACTAATAATACACTTCACTTCTAGAGGAAGTAGTCCTAGGGATGATGACGTATTTTAATCTTTGTGGGCCTTATTGTTAGTCTAATCATATTGTAGACATTCAGAAGTATGTTACTGAAGTGTTTTGTAAATCAGGCA
Source organism: Psittacus erithacus (assembly GCA_009867235.2). Classification (NCBI taxonomy): domain Eukaryota; kingdom Metazoa; phylum Chordata; class Aves; order Psittaciformes; family Psittacidae; genus Psittacus; species Psittacus erithacus. The sequence goes on along the minus strand of WYDI02092724.1, from coordinate 163,706 downwards.
TTCAAGAATTACCTATGCTTTAACCCTCGTGGGGCAGCAGTTGTGAGGTGGTGCTGGTGTGGGGCCAGCCATGACTTCATGCATGGTCTAAGTAATGAAGTGCATTGGCTTGGGCTCAGCATCCTACCAAGCTATTTGCTTTATTGTTTTTGGCTCACTGGCAGAGTGAGTTTGTGTCAGCCTGTAGAGCGTTGCTCAGGTGTTACCCTAATAGCTAGACACAGTTATTGGTCCATTTCACATAGGGACCAGCCTTGAAGTTACCTGTTTGTTTGGTAGAGGGATCTGGTAGGTGTCAGGTAGTTGGAAACCCCAATTCTTTATTTATTTATTTTATGTTTTTTAATTTCACTCTTACCACTCTTGTCTTATCATCGAAATATTTTGAGCAAAGTTTTGATTGTGTAAAAACACTTGGAAATGTTGACACCAAGATGAAGCGCTTTGACCTTTTTTGAGAAGTAACTTAGTATTTTAATTTCATAAATGTTTTTCAAAATGTCCTGAATTAAAGCAAAAGAGATAAAAGGCCGTGTTTTAAAGATATTGAAAAGATACTAAGATGCCTCTGCTTTCAGCCAGAAGCTTTGTGAGACCACTGGAGGTTCTCACCAGGCCTGGGTGAGCATGGCAAGGAGATGATCAATACTGATGTGGTCACCATGGCTGCCCTGTCCTGGTCTGGCTCTGCTGGGTGACAGTATAAATCTGCTGGAGCTGTCAAAGGCTGCGCTTCTCTGTTGTCAGAGCTCAGTTCAGCAGGAATCATTGGAACAGGGGGAGGGAAATAGAGGATTTGCTGCTTGGTAAATCCTCCCTCTTCCCTCCTCCCGGTGGAGACATTTGTGATAATCATGGAGAATGCTACCACTTCAGCCTGCAATAATAACCACAGAGCAGCTCTCCCACTCATAATTGCTTTACTGCCCAGGGGAGAGAGAGGATTGTTTTCCTTTTATCATTGTCTTTGGCGTTTGGTTCAGTTTTTCTTTCTTCTGTCAGTTAAATATTCTTACATATCATCATCTTCATTTCCCTCACCAAGTAACACATGGGGTTATTTTTAGGTGGTAGAAGGGACGTGCAAGGCACCATGAGTCCGGAGATGTTGGGGTTGATATTTATGGGTGAATTCAAACTGAGTATGATTGCATGGTCCTGTAAAGTGTGGATCTGCTTGAATCAAGAGAAATATTTTAGTGGATTTATTGTTGCCTTTAATATGTTTTTTATATGTTCTTGTCAGAAACCGAATTAAAAAAAAGGTGCTGCAGCTCAGTGTTAGCCTGTAAAAACATAAAAATCTGGCAGAGAAGGACCTGTCATCATAACTTTCATCATGTTACAAAGCCTTACTTTGCCACATCTGCTCATTACATGAGACAGGCAAGAATTCGGAGCAGCTGAGGTCTGAGAAATTCTGTTGCAGAAGGTACCGACTGATTAAAAGGTCAGGAGATAGCTTCAGTGATTTTTCCTATGGTCTTTGTGGTTCATGAATTTCATAAGTGGGATACTGGTAGGCTGCATTGCTGCATGTGTTTAGGTGCAGATTAGGCTGGGGAATGAATTACAGTGAGGTGTAAAATAAGTGAAATGTAAGTTGTGCAGCAAATGTACTTTTAAAAATGGTTGATGTGTTTTGTACAATAGAAGGGAAAGAAACCCCAACCTACCATGGCCAGTTTGGGAGCACAGTGAGTGAGATCAAGCATGGAGTTTTAAAGTTAAGGGTGCTGTGGCGATTCGTCTTAGCCAATGAACATACCTATGGGCTCTAACTCTGCAACTTAGTCAATAAATGTGATTGTAGTTATTATGTTTACGAGTAGCTATGGATTTTCAGTCTGAATGATCTTTGCTTTTGCTTTTACCATTATTCTCTTTCCATCTGAAATATAGTCTTTCTGTGAGAGCACTGTTTGGCTGCATCCTTTCTCTGCTGCAAGCTACCTCTGAAGGCAGTACATCTTCTGGGGGCTCTGTGGCAAGCAAAGGGCTGCCTCCCTCCCATCCTCTACCTGAGCAGCCTTTTCTGTTACTGATGGCTTGTAAAGTCTCTGCTACGGTTTTGAGATTAAAAGAATAATTTCAGTTTGGTATGTAGTCTTTTTTTTTCTTTTTTTCTGGGGAGGATATTTTAAGCAAATGAAGAAAAAAGTAACTAACATAATCCAAGGAATCCAGAAACTGGAGATTTAAAAAAACAATAAGTCTTGAACATTTGCTATGGTAGATACTATAGATAGTTACCATAATAAAGATCAGAAAACAAGGTGTTAGTTATGTTTCCATCTTGTCAGATCATTTCAGAGGCTTCATACCTTGTGCACAGAGGAAAAAGGCTTTCTCCAAGGCAGTTTGCTAGCTGGTTTTTAAGGTCTTTGGCCTTTCTGAGTCACCTGGACAAGTAACTTCACAGCTGGATGATGTCAAGGCTATGTATAGTTCCCCTGTAGCTCTTGGGTTTTAAATGCAGGTGTACATAGTCTGGTGTTGCAGCTACAATATTCTCTAATAGATAACATTTTAAAATGTACAAAGATACATTTGGTATAAATATAGCTCACAGCATCAGGCACTGAATAAAACATTTCTCTTCACTCATCGGGGAGGATCATGCATAACTTACTCTTGGATCTGCTTCATCATTCAGGCGTTGGAGAGTCACCCCTAATTTGTGAAAACATATGGCTTATTCCACCCTTCCACACTGAGGATTCGTTCGAAGCATGCTTGCCTGCAGTCCTGTGCCCACCATCTGGATCAGCCTTCTGCAAGTCGAGGTAATCAGGAGTTGCGGTAAAGGGGAGCAGGAATGCATTCCTCCTCCTCTGCTAAAATCAGAGGGCATCTTTTCTAACTCCTGGCTTCATTACAGCCCAATGGACTGAATCTCAGGAAAAGTATCTTGGACCTGGCAAATAGCCAGATACTGAACCCTTCCCCCTCTCCTCCCCCCCTCCCCATGTTTTAGCCAATAATTATAAGCTGTAGAATCATTTAACGTTTTTAGGCTACATCTTGATTAACTACCTAGCAACAGTGGGAGAAGTTGCTGATGATCCAGTAAGAAAATATTTGGTATGTCTCAGACCTATTGTCCATTTTGAGCCATAGATCATAACTTCCATCTATCCAGAGGTTTGAGCTCCCATTGTTCATGCTCAAATTTGATGGAATAGGCAAATCATAGACTGCACAAACTACAGTTTGTCAGGAGTCTTCCACAGGCTGTGCATTACTAAAGCAGGAATGAAATATTTTTACCGGTTTGTCAATCTCAGCTGCTCAACAAGAGGCAATTGATTATCTACATGGAGCGTCATTTGCATTCCTATTATTTACTTGGTTGCTCAGTCAAGTCAATGACAAATTAACAAGCCTGTTTGTGTTCTGGTTCATTGTTTTGACTGTTGTGATTAAGCAAGGACTTCTTACTCCGTTTTGGCTAAGAAAAGCAGTGTGGGGCTTGTTGAGGCCTTACTACTTGCTCTAATGCTGGCTCCACATTACTCTCCCCTGGAGGGAGTCTCAGCACATGGTCAGAGTTGAACAGGCTGCACTCCCCAGTGCTTGTCCCAAGCAACTTGCAGAGACATACAATAGGCATCAGCATTGCAAACCACTGAGGTAGTGGCTGCCCCTCACTTTTGTTGCAGTTCTTCAGCTCCCTGTTCTTGATTTTTGTATAAAGAAGGTGAACTAGTACCTCGTTCTGGGCTTGAATGCGGAGTCTGAACTGTTCAGTTTTGCTCTGAGGCCCTCTGTAATACCAGTGGTACTTTACCATTCTGTTGTGGACCTGATCATAACCTTCTGGTATATTCCCAAACAGGGAAAAACTTAATACTTTTTTAAGGCATCTTTGTGATACTGAAACTGGTTGCATCCTGGAGTTAGCAGCAATGGTAGTAGTAAAAACCTATTTTTTTAGGAAACATATTGCAGCTTTATTCTACACTGTCGTACTGGTTCAGAGCTCCTGTGAAGCAATCTCTGTTTCTTTTTGATAACTATAACTTCATCCTGTTTCTGAAACAAGACTTCATTTAAGTTAGTCCTGGATTAGTACGTAGGTACAGAGCTTGTATCCATCCAAATAGAAAACTGTAAAGCTTCCTTATGGTACTGTAAGCCCCTAACAGTCCATTTACTGGCTGTGTGTAAAGCATGGGGTCTGCAGTTAAACCTGCTTTCTCTGCCTAGCTTCTCCTGGGTGTATACTTTTATCATCTTGAATTACCAGCACCGTTTTCCACCTACTGCTCAGGTAGCACAACAGTGTTCATTCAAACTCCCTGCATGTAAATTAAACTGGAGTTTGCCTATTACCTGTGAATCCAGCCAAAATAGGTATTTAAGCAGGTAATGGCATATGGGGATAAAAAGGGGTTGGGGTTTGTAAGTGATTCTTTCCAGATGGATGAATTTCTATTCTGTATGTTGGAAAGGGTTCCTTGTGGCCATGTTCATGTTAAATGATTTGTCAAGGTCTCTCAAATACAGGGAAGCGGCCACCTTAACCCGATGAGTTGCTTTGGAGTGATCCTTCTGGTTCCTTCTTTGCCACAGCTAAAACAGACCGTGTTTGTGTGAAAGCAAGCCTGTCTCTCTCACCTTCAAGACCACTGCTGTATTTTCTTTAAAGACATCCCTGTGTGTTTTCTGGATGTCTTTTATTACTGCTAGCTTGGTTCGACTCAGGTTTCCCTTTTTCAGGGCTGGCTTCCGGGTCCTCCTGGCTTTGAGAACACTGAACATATATGAAGTAATGTATTACTTGTTTCAAAGTTGTGAAGGGTATAAAAATATTCTGCACTGGCAATGCCTCTGAACAGCTTTCACAATTTCCTCTCCTCACCACCCCCACATATACTTTCTCTCCTGTGCGTTTCTGCAGTGATACTGTGTAGGGCCCTGCGTTGGCTGCAGTCAGCTGTGTCCTCCATCACCCGGCTACTCCTTCACACTGCTGTGTCCCCCAGGGAATCACCCATCACAGTCTGAGCTACAGGGTGGGAGAGAGAAGCAAGTGCAGTTATGTGGTGCCTGAGGACAGTGAGATCTTTTACTGCTCTGGGGATGCTTCATAGTACGTGAGCATGATTTCAGCCTGATATCCCAGACTGAATTTATTTAAGGGTGTATATATTAAGATTATGCCTGTCCTGATCTACCCTTTTTATTTCCTTCTCTCTTAATCATAGTGTTCAAAATGATTAAAACAAATTAAAATGCAAACCAGCACCATAATCAAGCAGAATGTAATAGCTGGTTATCATGAAATAACATTGAAATAAAAGATAAATAATTTATGACTAAGTCCCTCAACAACTTTAGATGGCCATAAAACAACACTAACTAGCTACTGCCCAAACCTTGAGAAAATGCGTAGCCACATTACCTGAGCCTGGCTCTTGTCTCCAGGCCCTGATCATGTTTCAAATTAAAAGATGCTTCATATGCCTTTCTTAGACAATCTTATAGCCTATAATTTTTATGCATGTAGTTTCAAATTTTAAAATAACTGCATTTATATGGATCTGAAGATTTATAGATATGCTGAAAACGTTCAGTATTTTACAAATGCAAGTTTTTGTTAATGAACCTTCACAAGCCACATGTGTGTCTGGCTAGTTGTACATTTCGTTTACAGAGAGATATATCAGGGGACAACAAGGAACAAGAGCTTGTGCAAGGTAGGAAGGACAGCTCTTGTTATTAAACTAGCAGATTCTAGATTATTGGTGTTTCTGAAAGGCTTTGACACCAGTGTTTTCAGTACTTGCAGAATACCTGCAAGAGAGGTAGGTCAGAGCAATTTAAAGTTCTTGTATTATTTTTTTTACTTTCAAGTTTAACAGAGCTATAAATAAGCATCTGTACCTCAAACATAAAAATGAGACAGAATACTTTTGATGAGCCTAATGAATATTATCTCTAAAATAGGGTGTATGTTCATAGATGTGAATGCAATGAGTTGAATAGCCTGAAAATACTTCAGGAATGCTTGAGGAGCTTCTTTCTGTTCATATTGCCATTTTTTTTTTGCCATATATGGATGAGTATAAAGGGAAATTGATTGGAGGAGCTGTTATTGTAATGTACTCATTAAGAAGGTTTCTTTGTTTCAGTGTGTAGATTGCATTTTCAAGATGATGTGAAGCTAGTTTAAACAAAATGAGATGTATAGAAGCTTTATATTCTCCTTTCTCTTCAGCTTCTTCTCAGGCCCATATAGTTTTCAGGAAAAGGTTAGTAGTTTGTAGGGATTATAGCATATTGGTGAAGAACAAAATTTATGTCTTCACCCATGTTTTAAATGGAACCAGCAACATCTGATGAAAATGTCTTTTAGTGAGAAGGGTGAGGAGATCATAATTTGATTAGTGTATATGCATTCATTTTAGAAATATTCTTGAGCTTAAATGTTCTATCAGTGTGTAAGGAATGCAATTCAGTTTATACTATGCAAAATCAAATGTTCCTCAACCTTGATTTTAAACCTTTTGTTTGGGTTTGCCTGTCAACAGTATGTCATGCTGTTGTGGGACATGTGCAGAAAGCCCACACCAACGTACACAGCTTCAGGGTTGCTTTAGCAGTGATCTGCAAGGGATGACTGTGATGCTCGTCTTCCCTACCCTGGTGACCTTCGTCTGCTGTAAGGAAAGGACATTCACTTGCTGAAACACATTTGGTGAAGGAAGGTTTTATGAATTGGCTAAGGCAGTCAATCAGATTCAGTTTTAAGGGTGGTGTCTCATACAAGACAATATTCTGGACATGCAGTTAAAATGTGAGAAGTTGGATTTATTTTTTCCCCACACTGGATAGCTTATTTGCTTCAATTTGCATGCTACTTAAATTTTTAAAGTTTAGTGTTTGTGATCTGTTTGCTTTTCCACTCCAGCTCATTTGCAAGCCGATGAGGATGTTGCTTTCTAAATTTGGGAACAGTTTGATTTTGATACAAAAAGTAGATCGATTGCAATTCCCAAGCTGAGAGCATGGTTACTAATTCTATTGGATATCTCAGAGCAGTTTCTTGCCAGTGAAAGGACTGTATCTTTTCTGCCACAATGAATTCCATACATTTTAGCATGCACATCTGTAATTTCTTTTTGCTTTATTTTTTAAATTATACCTCTTCTAAAGTCTTTTAAAGACACTGACTGCCCGTGTTGGTGCACACCAACCAATGCTAGGTTTCTTGGCAGCAAGATGTTATTCATGCTATGTATATAAGCTCCACATTGTCTCTAAAGACAAGATAGGTATTTGTCTTAAGATTTCAGCTGAGAGCTGGGTTTTGGAGCCAACTTAGCTTTTAAAAGCTAGGCACATTTTAAAAAAATCTAATTACTATTTAGAACAAATGGTAGCATTAATTGCAGTCAATTCTCTATAAAAAGAATAGGTTATCGCTTAATTGCATTTAAATTTGTAATACAAAAATGTATCTTGATTAAAGAAATAGATCAGGATAATTCTTTTCTTTGGTGATGAGTGAAATTTATACAGAAAAATCACATTATCCTGTGGAGCTGTCACTGGCTTCTCCTGTAGTTGGTTCTCAGTGTTCAAATAGATATTCAAATACCCGACTGTCATTTAAGCTTTGGATATTTTTCCGTCTCAGACAATAATTCTCTGCACCCAAAGTTGAAAGCTTTCCAGCTTTATGCAATCTCTGTTCTGTGGGGGTGCAGGTAGGAAGCAACTGTATAAATTGGCATGTATATTTCTTCATGGTATAATTCGCAATCGAGTGGAAATTTCAGTTTTGGTTTGTTTTTATTTTTTCCTCTATGACTGATTCAAACCGTCACTTAGAAAACCCAAGTGTTAATCCAAGAGGGGGCAGGAAGGAAAGGACATGTGTCCCAGAGCCCTGCTAGGGAATGAAAGGTGCTCAACTGAATTATTTTCTGAAAGATTGAAACCTGGTGTGTTGTGTAAAGTCTAATTTTAGACCACATTATGCTGCAATATGGTATCAGATTCAAAGAGCAGCAGGTGTCAGAGAATCTGCTAGCTGACACTCCATGTTACAGCAGAAAAGCTTTATCAAATTCATTTTCTAAGCTGCAAATAGGACTCTGACATAGTGTGAAATTCAGCTAAACTGAACTTCTTCAGCCCCTGCTCTCCCATGTCATGGATTTTCTGTGATCGCCCACTGTAATTTGGCTAGCCCAAGTTTGGAAATGCTGGCTATTAGCTTTAGCAGGAAAATTCTTTGCTTTCAACCACTGAGTGCTTCCCACCCGCAACCTAATGAATCCTTAAGGGGGTCTGGAATGAGACAAAACCCAATCCTGAGCCACATGAGAACAGGAAAATCTATTTCATGCCTTTCCCACAGGAGTTGGGTCTAATTCACTGACAAATATTTTGTGGTGGGGTTGGGGTTATCTGGATGAAACAGCTATTTTTATTTTGAATATTTGAAATACAGCTACACCGTAAATTCCCGTGTATGAGATGCTTTCCTGAAAATTTAAAAGGTTGTCAGGGTAGAGTTATAATTTGTGCTGACACAACTTATAATGACAAGGGGTTTTTAATGCGTGCTTTCTATACGAGTCCATGAATGAGCAAACCCGTGCTGGCATAAGGAAGGATCCTGCTCCAGCTCCACTGCAATGGGCTTCATGCTGCCACTGATCCCAGTCTCAATGGAGATGTATGCATTAGCTCTGTGTTTGTGCTTCCCAGCAGCAGAAGCTCAGTATCACGCCTCTGCAGTGCTTGCCCTCCAGTTCTCTGCTGCTGCTTGAGCCGGCTGCAAAGCAGTGGCTTAGCAGCACAAGGGCTAACAAAGTCTTCCAGAGATGGACAGATAAGAGGGAGGAAATGTCTGCAGTGCTGCTAATTTTGCATATGTAGTGCCCTGATTTTACCTGTAGCTGTTGTGTAAGGGGAATTCAGTAGCCATAGCAATAGGGGTAGTGTTATGAGAGGACTTGCCATTCATTTTAGGCTGCTCTGACTGGGTTTAAACATTCCTGGAAGTGTTGGGAAGCAGCAGAGAAGATCGGAAAAGAATTATCAAGGCTCTTGGAAGCCTGTGGAATTAATTTAGAGGGCTCTCCTTGGACAAAACAGTGCCAGGTAAAGGCAGTGTTTTATACAGATCAGATGTGATCAGCTGGGCATTGCTGGCAGTCCCAGGGAGTAACAGAATACAAATGAAAACGGAATGTTCAGAGTGTGAGTTAAAGCCCTTTCTTCCTCTTTTTTGGGGTGGTGGGGGGTTGGGAGGATTCTTCCCTGCCTCTTTTTTTGGAGATAATTCCATATCTGATCTCATAAAGAGGGAAGATATAACATGCACAGGACTATTTTCTCGGGTTGCTTATAATTGACAGGGTTTCTGTTATATTTCAGGTCCTTGCTGGGAGCCTGGATTGCCTTTAGTCAGTCTGCTTTGCTCAGAAAGGTCCTTGGCAAAGCAAAGGGTATAAACATAAAAATCTTTGGGGAAGAACTGGGAGATGTGGGGTTTGCATATAGGCCCCTTCACAGGCTGAATGCCTTGATGGCTTCTGTGAGCTGTGCAAGATCCCATTTTGGGGCAATGCAAGGTGCTGCTTTTTGTCATCTCATTCAAATTCTCACCCAATAGCCAGGCAATGCGCATTGTACACTCACCAACTTTGGTTGCCAAAACAACAGCAAACCCATAATTTTGGTTATGTTTTCAAGTACAGTAGTTGTACTATGACAAGCATTCCTATATCAAATACGTGGGAAGTGTGGCTAAGCAATGACCTGATCCAGGGCTGGAAGATCAGCCCATTGGCAATCAGATGGACACCTAAAAAGTGGTTTTGGCTTTGTAAGCAGTGCAGGGATGGGAGCTGAGCTGTGTGGAGTTAATTTGAAATGTGAAAGTAGGGCAAAATGGCCTTGTCAGTTTGTAGGCAATAGCAAATAAGTTTGTAATAGGCAGTGCAAGCCATTCACGACATTTTGAAGCTAGATTCAGTGTAACTATGTGGTTCGTATGAATCCATATTGAATTTTTTTCTTTAAATAAACCTAAAATTCTACCCAAATTCTCCACTGAGGCATTAAATATAAAATTAAGAACAATTTTGTTGGATTCTGTTAAGAACCCTTCAAATTGTTTTCAGTATCACCACTGGGTTCCCACTACACAAAATGCTTTCGGGTACTTAAAAGAAGTAGTAGCCAAAAATGCCAAGCACCTACCATTTGATGGCCATTCTTAGAAAGGGTGTCTGAAACACTGATAGCAGCAGCTGTATTTTATTCTAACAGGTAAAACTGTTTGTATTTGGGATTGGAGTTTTTATTTTGTTCATAATTTTTTGCAAGGAAACAAATCTTCAGCCTGGGCACTGCATCAGTTCTTTGGAGAAGGCAGAAGAGCCCTAATTCAATTTGTGGCACTGCTGTTCTTGGGCAGAAACCATCAATATCATCATAATGTATTTTCAGACCATATTATGTGCAGAAAATCTGTGACTTCATCTGAAAGGTGACCTGTAAAGGAAACTTTAAAATTGGCTTCTACCACTCTTTTTTGTTTAGTTCTTCCTTTTGGGTTTTAAAAATGTTGTACAAAGGTCTGGGAAGCTTTGAATATTCCCAGCTTTCTGCTTGTGGGTTTCTTTGTTATTATATTTAAAAATAACAGGAATGCAAAGCCTGCTTTTGCTGCCCTCCCCCTTCTTTCCCTGGACAACTCCTTGGGGATTTCAAGGACAGGAAAGTGAAACATGGCTTGGAGATTTGGAGGCATTTAGGCTTATAAAAAGAAGAGCTTTCTTCTAAGTGCTTGGACTCAACAGGTGTCAGTGCAACAAGCAGAATGTTAGGCCTGAACCAGCCTGACTTGACATTTCTTCTTTCTAGTGCAACTTTCACAACTTTCGTCTTTTTCTGTAGTCATAATTACATTAGTTTTCATGGGGATTTTTTAGGGTAGAAAAATTATTAACTTTTAAATGTTAAAATATTTCCCAACTTCTTTTTTTTTTTCTTTTTTGGTTTCATCTCAAATCAGTTTGTATGTCAGAGAAGAGGAAACATGAGTTTAACTAATTACAAAGAGAAGATTCCAGAAGCTGTAAGTTAGGAGTAAAAATGAAATGAGCAGCAGCTCCACAGCCTTTGGTACAAATACAAAAGTACGTGGCTTCACAAGCTATGGTCCCGGTGCTGTGAAGGATTCAGTAGCTGGGCAGCCATGCTGAAAAGGAAACCAGTGCTCTGCAGCTGATCTAGTTAAGGGAAGTTGGATGATGATGTGCAGCAGGAGTTTTACGCTTGAAATCAGATGTGAGTGGCGGTTTAGCCTGCAAAGGTATGCAGAAGAGTGTAAAACCCATTTGTTATGCCAGTGGTACCTCACACCAGCAAGATGATGGGGGAGCAGCCAGTCTGACTTGCTGTTTGTTTTGGGATCAGGTGAATAGTTTGTGCACTGGAGGCTCTTGCTGGTCTTAATCTCCTGTTGTGTTTGAGGTGCGTCCTGGAAAGGTGTTGGCTGGGAGGTGTGTGTGAACAAAATTGCTCATCTGCCTCCCAGCTTGCTTTCTGCTTATGCCTTGGGGGACTTAGAGGAAAATGATGTCTAGGAGCAGACTGACATGCAAAAGCCCATGGGTCGTGCCTTGTGTTCCCTCTGTGTTATTTTGTCTGCTTGTTTGGGACACTAACAGGATGAATTTTAATTGAAAAAGAAAAATCTTTTGGTGGAAGCATATTCTCAGATGGGGGAAGTATAAATTACAGAATAATTCATGGACTAGTTGCAGCTCTTGAGAATTCAGCTGGTCTAAATAATGTATGTTTATACATATAAACTGTGTGTGTCCCTGCATATTTTAAATGTTTGATTGTTTCACATTAATAAACAAGTGAATAAGTGCTGACTGTAGAATACTGCAACACTTGCCATTTTGGTTTTAATTTCTCACTATTATTATGTGTCTCACGCAAATTTTTCTCTGGTTTTCATACCTGCAATTTATTGCTGGCCTAAACCTATAGGCATCAGACAGCATCTATTTAAAGCCTGAAGAGCATCAGCAGAGACAGAGCAGCCATCATCCCACAGCTAATTAGGGATAAGAAGCGGTGGAGGATGCAGTGCTGCCTCCTCCTCTGCCTGCCTATCTGCTGGGCTTGCTCTATTGCACAGATAGAGCTGCTTGTACCTCATGGAGAATAAAATTGCATGATAGATTTTCAGTGCTTGATACTCTGGCTGTGCTGGTGACAGGGCAGTCCCAGCGCACTGGCAGAGCCAGAGCGCAGAGAGGCTGCAGGGCTCCTGCTGGCAGCGGGGGGCACGTCTCCAGCTTGTGCAGACCTTGGCCTCCTGAATCTGCCTTTTTGTAAGTAAAGGAAGAGTTCCTCTCAGCTAGAACAGAAAATAGTGTGTTGTGTTTTGCAGTGCGTGTGCACATGCATGCAAATGTCATAATAATCACCAGCTTCGTTAAACTCAGGGTGGGGAGGAGTTAACGGACAGTGAATATTTGGGTGTGTAACTGAGTTTCTGCATAGTGGTAATCCAGTCACTCAGATGCTCAGGCTGCTAATGGTTTGCTTCTGTGGGTGTGTTTTAGACTCAGGCTGTCATCGACTCCGAAGGGGACCTTGAAGATGAAAGAGGATTTCAGGGTCCAGCCGTGTCAAAGGCTGCTCTGTGTGTGTGTAAGTATTCAGCCTCGTCTGTCAGTGCTACCTGGCAATGGCTGTGCACATCATTGTCCTGATTAAGGAGGACAGCATGTTCTTCTATAGCTACACCTACATGTGTGGATCTGATCGTGTATCCAAGTAGAATATGCCAGTGAATGTAAGAAAAATGATGAGTTTATTAGAAAGTCTGAAATAGGGATGAAATGAGAGGATAGCTGCAATTCTTGATGGGTACTTGCAGGTTACGTGTGATCTTTGAGAAGGCCTGAATAAAGCAATGGTAAATGGTAAGCAGCTGGAAGGGATCTCCCTCATGTAGGCAACCTGCACATTTTGTTGCTCTGTGCTGCCAAACATAAACAGAGAAAGCTGCACCAGAGTTGAAGTGCAGGGGCAAAGCACATCCACACGTGTTCAGGCTGCTTTTGAAAGATCAGGAAGGAGCCTTTCTGCAGGGGTTTTGCTTGGCCAGTGCTATGTGGAATCACAAGTTGTTGCACAGATAGAAACCAAAATGCATTCGTAGTGCAAAACACTGGGGTGACATGTGGGGAGGAGGGAGAATTCTTTCTGGGGTAATTCAGGTTCAGTGTTTCGTAGCAGTTGTGTTGAAGGGGTCATAGTACAAAATTAGGTTAATTCAATTCCATGTCAGGATAGCATCTTGTCCCAGCTATGAGGACTGTGTGAAAATGGATCCTGGTGAGACCCTATCAGCAAGGCATGGGCAGGTGAAGATTGAATTGGTGCCAGAGAAGTGCTGGTGCAGGCTGCAAGTGCTGCCCCATCAGTTTGCACACCATGGGCAAAGTACAGCAGAGGAGGATGAGTGAAACAAACAGACATTTTGAGGTGGGGGGGCGGTGGGGTGGTGGGGAGGGGAAAGGGCCTTGTTTCTCTGTGATGAAACATCAGTTTTGGGTCATTTCAGGCTCCAGCACACAGCTTAAAGGTGACATGAGGCTAAAAAGCATGTCCTGGGCACTGGGGTGGTGAAGTGATATGGCTGGTTTAAGGGCAGCCCTGGAAATGGGCAGCAGCCCTAAGGCAAGGCATGCAAACTGCAGCGAGACCGTACCTGTGAGCTCAGTGTGTGCAGGTCACCGAGCATCCCTGCAGAGTGACTGGTTTTGGTCATTACTGATTTGAGCTGGATTCAGGGCAACAGCCTAGAGGCAAAAGCTGTGATTTTTGTGGGGCATGATGACATATTTAAATGCAGAATGCCTTCACCTTAGGGTAGCATACTATCAATAGCTGCCTATTAAATATCCTTGTATTTTAAACAAGATATTGCTGGTAACCAACATTCACTATTAAGTGTAAACAAGTCCCAGAAGTGTTGCCAGCTCTGTGGGTTTTCTCAATTCTGCATAGCTATTAAAGCTCCTTTTTTGCAATCCTGTCTAGCTGTGTTTTAGGGTTATATTTCTGTCACCACTCCTGCTCCTCGCAGGTGCAGAATCACTTCCTGGTGAGACAGGTTTACCACAGCACTTTTTGTATTGGCTTACCTGGTACCAGCACTGCCAAGGCCCCGTGAGGTCCCAGTTTGAGTGTTGGCTGTGGCTGCAAGCAGATTGTGCACAGAGTTCAACTACCAGATGGGGGACACTAAATCTGCTTTGTCTAGCCAAGAGCTGGCAGACAGAGCACCACTGCTGCTGTCAGCCAGAGAAATACTGAAAATTGCTCAATCAACATAATTCATGAAGCTCTGTGGCAGGTCTGCAGCTCCATAGACCACTGTGGGAGTGCCAGGTCAGGCATGGAGATGTGCTAACCCATGACCATGATCATCTATGTGAGAACACACGCAGCCTTTGCCTAGTGCAATGGCTCTTGCAGAGATACTTTCAAGGGTGAAATACTGTGAACAATGCTGCCCAATAATTCCTGCTCTGTTTGCAGAGTAGGGTCATGGCTAAGAGCTCTGTCCCTGATCCCTTTTATGATGCTGCCTTAAAGCACTCTGAAGACCATGGAGTTACTTGTTTGCCCCTACCCTGCCTACCATCCCTGCTTGTCATAAACTACAGACTCAAGGTGAGGGGAAAATAGCAAACAAGTTTAGATCTTTATGGGCAAAGCTGAGCAAATACTCTGTCAAGTCTTCTCAATCATTCTTTCAAGCAGAAAGAGGTTTAATCTGTCAATGGTATTTCCAGCCGTTATTTGCTTTCCACACTCTAGGGCAGTGGGGTTTCTAGTGAGCTCGCCTTGAGCAAGTGAGCCTTCAAAGGTCCTGCAAGCTGTGGAAATGTGCTGCCTTGGAGTGCTAGACAAAATGTGCACTTGTATGGTGTGTTTGGGTGTCCAGTTGAAACATCCTCTTTGGTCAGAAAGTGGAAGGAAAGGCTGACAGTGAAGACCAAGCGGGTGGTGTGTGATGGGGAACAGCTCACTAGTTTCATGATCAGAGAGTCAGTGGTCTGGCACCAGTAACACGAATAGGTGTAGGCCAAACATTGAATCGATTGATAATTAAATTGTACTTTTCCATAAGCACATAATAATAATAATAATAATATACTTTTCAGAATCCCCTTATTATTTTTTTGTGTCTTAGGCTGTAAATTGTTTAACCTGATAGTTCTATGGCTGAATCCTCCTGGAGAGGTCTATCCAGCATATATGTGTAGGGGTATAAATGTTTGTAAATATACAGGGAAATCTGCATGTATGTGTTTGTATTACCCCTGCTAAAGCCTAGGAGAACTGCTTTGTAGTATCCTGTATGGAATAAATCTTGTAAATACTCTTAAAGAATCAATTAGAGTTAATTCAATAGCTATTAGTAATGAAACATAAATGCAACTTTACAATTCTGCCAGCTGGCTCAGGTAACATGCTTTCCTCGGCTACAGAAGCAAAGCATTTTTAAAATCTCTGGCTGAATAATAAAACCCAAAATTATATTATAATTACCAAAGGGTTTCATGGCAGTCTGTAGCCAGACCAAAGAAGACTCGTCCCTCCTGAGTGTTCTGTGGAAGCTCCATTCCAGAGCCTGGGTCTGCACCTCATCACGTCTGCTCATGTGGGGCAGACAACTGTCAAGAAATCTTTGTTTTCCCCAGTACCCGCAGGACACTGGTCAGATTTCATCAGCTGGTTGATTTATATGAAAGAATGTAGATTTCTGTGCTTTAGATCATGGCAATAGTTTTCAATTTGTTTTGACCTTTTTCCACTTGTGTCAATAGTAGCAATTACTTTTGTTGACCGTGGCTGTATTTCTAGACTTTATGGGGATATAACATTTTTGGCTGCTCCTGTGTAAGATCCCATCCCCCCACACAGTGCTGTTTCATATTTATCACCTGCATGTCATACGTATGTTTTCCATCATGTGGAGCATCCTCAGTAATCCTGTATTTGATAACGAGTCACACAGCATTATGTTGTATCAGCTCAGAAAACAGCAAACTACTGCCGCGTTAGAGCATTTCAGTAAATAGAATACTAGCGCAGTGTATTGTTGTGAGGCAGTTTGTTTCTGTCAGTGGCCACTGGGTGGAGGAAAAACTGAAAAAGCTGAAAGTAGGAGCACAAAAGAAAGTGGCCTGATTTCCAGGCCATTCAGGGCGCCTGCAAGGCCTCTTGTCTTGCCACAATACTCAGCAGCTCCTGAAAATCAAATCATTCATGTAGGTGCTGATTTTGCAATATAGCAGGCTGGAACCGGGCTTGCGATAATTCCAAGACTCAGTTTATCAAAAAGGGCAAGGAAAAAGTGATGACTTAGCAAGTGAAACTTGGGCAGTGTAAGGTGGCACATTGAGACGGCACTAGTGGGAGCATGGCTTGGGAGGGAGTTTTTTAGGAGGTGCTTCCTAAGAGAAAACAACACTTATGCCTGCTTTTTCTTTGTCATTTTCTTCCATATTAAGATCTGGCGACCAGAGGATTTGTAGAAATAAGTGTGAATGTCACTTGGCCATACAAATACATTTTCTAACTGTGCTATATATTGCATATAGAAATTAACTGTGAGTTGCAATGATTTAAAAACACTGTTCCTTTTGATCCCCCTGTTGTATGTTAATCTGAGGTTCTATGCAAGAAACTACTGTTTCTAACCTAATTTCCTTACTCTCCTGCAGCCAGGGGATGAGACTAACCCCTGAAGTTGCTGCTAATACTTCTGAAGCATGGACTTAAAATGAAAATGAAGCAGTTGCTTGGAAACCCTCCTGTTCTTTGTGCAACTTATTTTACTTTCGTGAGATGTCTTTTTCCAGACTATTAAGTGTAAGTGGCAAAAATATTACAGGCGGAGCTGCTGGTGTCTCTTACTGTGGAGATTGTGTAACGCTGCCTCTTAGAAGCTCCTGTTTTGATTGGCATAACTTTTGCCAGACTTCAACCATTTTGAATGAAATTTGGCGGGAATTTTCTGTGCTGGGAGTCTTCCTAAACTCTTTAGGACAATTTCAGCCAAAATGATTCCTGTGAGTAGAGCTAGAGAGCAATACATTGGCAAAAAAGAATGCAATGAATGTTGAAAAGATAAAATACCTCAATGCTTTGAAGCAAGGACCTGAAATTCAGTGGGGAAAGGACTGTCTGGCTCTTACTCAAGGGTATATGTCTTACACTTCTAATCTATGAACATTTCGTTAAATTGTAGGGATTTCCACAGCTTACAATTTGCATGTGTCCTGTAGAGATGGTTTTGGTATATTTAGCAGCTAAAACTAGAATCAGTTTCAGCCCTGATGGCTACTCTGGACCTAACTGAAGTCAGCCCTCCAGGGGTTATGTCTCATTGAAGGGATATGCAGAAAGTGGATAAATTATGTGCCAAGGAATCCTGATTCTGACATTTCTGAAATTCTGAGTACTTTGCTTTGCAACCTCAACGTCCTTACAGGATAGTTTTCTTGTGCAAGATACATATTTCTAAATTGGGCAATTTAAACTTCAACCGCATGTATCTTAGAATTCCTGCAGCCCTTCTGGCATGTAAAACTAATTTCCCATACAATTTTATTACTGTCACTCTGTTGGAAATTCCAGCAGGCATAGGATTCCCTATCTTTGGTAATGGGGACGTTAGTGTGAAAGGCTGTGTGTGAAATTTTAAGTGTATGGATCCATAAAATGCCTCAGGGTTACCCCATTGTCTGTAGGAAACAGTCCTACAGAGAATACACTGGGACTGGCTAATACTGAGAATGCAGTTTTCTGACACTGGATTAATGATTTATTTCATTTTGGAAGTCCCTTCTGAGGAGTGGGGTGGGAGCAAGATAATTCTGAAGAGGGTTTAGCAGCATGAGGTCTCTTGTGCAACTAAGCAAATAGCTGTGCAGTCTGGTTACACAGAGTTTCAAAGTACACTAATCATCCAAATCTTTTTTGAGTAAAATAGCAAAATGCTGTTTGTTTCAGTGACATGTAGAATATGATACATACTTTAAATTTTTTATGTGGAAAAAATATTGGCGGAAGGCATGGATTGTGGGAGTGAGACAGGAATTATTTTCCTCTGTATTTTTTGATGTTGCTACAAACTATTTTTTCCCTCCATATGTTAATGGCAGCACTATGTAACTGGATTTTTGGAGGCACGGAGCAACTGTTTTGTGTTCAGCAGACTCATGGCTTTCTGGGTCTTGTGTCTCCTAAATAAAGTCAGGATGGTGGGTGTGTGTAGGCTAACAGGGCCATGAGGCATCATTTGGGTAGAATCAAAAGGGGTGTGGGGTAGGAAAGAGATTAGGCTCATTATTTTGGCTATGAAATCTGATTTAAAACTGATGTATTGCTTCATAGTCAACAAAGGACTACCATATATCTGAGCTACCTGGATCATCTTTTTCTACCTGGTAAGTTTGTTTGGAATTTGAGGATTTTGGTGATTTATTTTATTTTTTTTTAATATTTTAAATATCTGGAAATCCTGGAGATACAGGGCATTGCATAGGCAGTGTGCCCAGGCAGCTTGGCATGGTCCAGATAGCCATCTCACTGGGCCTGCTCTGCTCAGAGCATCTGGACGTGTTCTCTCTGGGATGTCCTGTTGAGAAATGCTGCAGCCCAGGCCTGCCAACCTGAACTCACATAGATGCTGTCTCAAATTTCTGTATCCCATAAAGCTGGCAGAAACAGTGTATCAGCAGTGCTAAAATATGGCTGAAAGCTGCGTGCATCTCCCAGGAGCTGTGTTCTAGCATTCCCTTGCTCAGCAGGGGTGTGATGAGTTTTTCATTAATATTAGCTGTCTGGAAGGAGCAGATGGTGCCAAGATCTTGCACTTCAGTGCCAGAATTACGGTTCGGAGCCAGCTGCATCATTTTCATTAGCTCTAGAGTTTCACAGACCTCTTCTAGCCTTCATTTACCTTTGTAAGCGGGATGAGAGTGCCAGCTCAATGAACTGATGTGTTAAACATGAATAACATGTTGAGTGATTATTCTAAGCATCAGTGCTGACTGATGAGGGACCGCCACGTTTCCAGCCTCTCTTGCTGATGACATATGTTGCTTTCACCAGTAAAATCCATAGATTCTAGAAAACTGGCACTCAAGTTGCCTGGAGAAGGCCATTATGCAGCAGCAGCAGGAATGTTCAAGGGCTGGATGGCAGGAAAGCCTTTGGCAATTCTACATAACTGCTGCCTGGATGATGTGACTCTTGAGAAAAGATAGCAGAGAAGCGATAGGTTAGATTGATATTTTGTACTTGTATTTTTGTGTATCAGATTAGTGAATGTTGCATGAACACAGATATGTTTCATAATACTGAGATGGAACAGAAGCATTTTTAATGCTTATGAAGAGCAATGATAAAATTATGATATGCAAATGAAGGTAAAGATACTGTGGTAGACCAATAAGATGCAATCCTTACAGATAGTGCAGAGATGGAGAGGGGAAGTCAGAGGATCTTGATGCAAATTACTCAAGAACTTCTAAAAAGAAATAGCAATTTCAGGTTGCAGTGGTGTGGTAGGTTTCCACTGGCTGATTCAATTAACTGTACTCTGCTTAAGCTTGCTAGGAATGTGCTCAGACACATGACTGAAGATACAGTGTGTGTAGCTTGTACCAATAGCAAGTGGAATTTTGAACATTTGGCTTAAGTAATGCAATGTATCTTTTGCTTCCCAATGCACTCTAATCTGCTTTAAAACACAGATGGGTCATCTCAATACCATAGAGTTACAGGCTTTAAATGTCCTGTTGATGGCAGAATAATTTAACTCCAAGAGAAAGGATATCTCCATCTTGGTGTTTACATTCACTTGTCTGACTGTTCAACTCTGGCACACAACCTCTTTTCCAGGCTCTGATCTGCATACAGAAGTCAATGGGAACATTGCTTTCAGCTTGGCAGGGCCTATAACCAGTACTGACAGAGATTATTGCTCTTGCTACACTGTAAATTTGGACAAGCTAGCTAAACACTGCAGTCTTTTAAGTGGATGGTTGTGAAAGGTTTTTAAATCTTGTCTTTTGTCCCTTAAGGGCTTTTCTCTGTTTGTTTTTTTTCTTTTTTCCCTTGTTGATCCAGTTGGTTTGATGCAAATGCAGTGAAACCATCCAGGAATACAAAAAAGTATTGGAGAGTAACTTTCAGAACGCTTTAAAAGGACTCACTAAGATTACAGCTAGATATAAAGGGGGTCTCAAGATAGCAATTTTTTTTTTAATAACTTTTTAATTATTATTTTGCCTGGATTATAGAGTGTAATTTATTCTTTTCCCTAGTAACTGGCAATTAAACTCAAATGTGAAATACATCTCACTGAAGCGAAGGGCAAAACTCCCGCTGTTTTGGTAGGATCAGGTAATCACCAAAAGTGTATATGGAGAAATACTTTGAACACAATGATACAAGCCTTGCTTTGTGGTAGAAAAGAGTTTTTATTAAGCTCACAGTGCTAGCTATTCTCATGATGCATTTGAGTGGTCTTTGCTGCACTGCTGTCTTTCTGACTACTGAAGGGCATGTATGCCTATTTATCAAAGGGCAGTTGGTGACTCTGTGTGCATATTTCTTTCAGTCAATAGATACAAACAGGGTCTCCAGGTGCCAGCTTGTGTCTGTATGATAGAGGAAATATACCCCTTGTGAGACAAGAAAGTCTCCTTCCAGCCTTTCTTTCTTTTTTCTGGGCCTGAGGAAGGTTTAGTCAGCTCCATCGGATTTCTGCTGCAGTCTTAGCTATTAGGATTGACTGACACCGTGACTTCATTAACCAGGTTGGTCAATGGGTCCAAGTTTCTTGACTGGCTGCTAACTACTCTCCCCAAGCAGGGCTATAATGCTTTACAGTGAAGACAGTTACTATGACAGCTGCTTAAAACCAAACCAAAACCCCCTGAAATCAGAAAAACCCTACAAAAGTGTTGTCCAGCCATATTGCTTCTTGTCTGTCTCTGCCTATTTGCCAACGCTTCATTAAGAAAGGAACTACTGACTCCAGTAAATTAGAAAAATTTGGGCTGGGAATTTGAAAGTGTCACTTTTAGGGTGAGAGGGAGGACAGGAGTACCTGAGGCAGGGATTAAGAATTATTTTGGCCCAAATGCTCTCATAGCAAAGAGATTCTAGTGTAACTCTGCCACCTTTACCTGCTACAGAGGCTGCCAGGGGCTCATCTGTCCCCCAAGTCCCAGCCTGTTTTCTGCTGGCACCTCTTCATTGAGGTCTCAGGACGAGGGAGGGAGGAAAGATAATTCATCAGAAATAAATGAAAAACAGTCAAGTGGGAACAGTGCAAATGCTGGTAGCTTGTAGGGATATTGCTTGTTACAGGAGTGGAGTAGCCAGTAAAGAGAAAAATGAATGTTTAACAGCAACAAAGCTGAATGCACTAACTTCACCACGGAAGTGTCTTGTATACTCCTCAAGATAGCCTCAGATATGAGAACAGTGTGATGAATGTAAAACATGCCTGTGCACATCCCTTCTGAAGGGCATTACTTATGCATTTCGGGTGGAGGTTATTTACATGTTACAGCAGCGATTATTGTCTACCACACTTTAATTCCAACAGATGAAGCTCTCACAAAAACAGCTTCTGCTGGACCTCGCCAAATAACCCAGATAGTTTTGTGGTTGCCTGGTGTGCTGGTGAAAGCAACATTTACTAGTATGCATTGCACAAACAAAGGAGAGTCCAAAATGGGAGAAGCTTTAGCTTCTTCCAACGGTATCTCTCCTCAAGTTCAAATGTCAGTAACTTGGAAGTCCTTTGGTAATGCAACTTTGTTTGCTTGCTCAGCAGAATGAAATGAAACTCTGTAATAGTATAAATGAATGCATGGGGTTGTTCCTGGACACTAAATGCCCTACATTGTGCTCATATGCAGGGTAGTGATGTTGGTCCTAGTGCAGTCATGGGACGGAACAATGTATTCCCTTCTCTCCCTGTTATAAGTTATGTGCCCTGAAAGAAATTCAGGTTTAATACTGATTCACACTACAGCTGCATGTGGGCTCATGTAGTATGAGAAAGGAGGGTCTATGGCTTTTGGTCCTTTTTCCATATAATGGGACATGAAGATTGACTTGGAGAAATTCTTATGGCAGAGGTAGTGGGATCACTGAGCATGTACTGGAGCTTTTCTTGTTCAACGATAGATTTTCTTTGTGAAATCCACATAAAGAAGTTGCCATTTAGAGAGGAATATTAACGCAGGATTTTTTTTTTTCTTTTTTTTTTTTTTCCTATTCCCAAATCATACTCTCTATAGTGAACACTGTGGCTGTTAAAGAGATTTCCTGTGTACAGAGAGTAGGATATGTGTGGTAGCTTGACCTGGGCTGGATGCCAGGTGCCCACCGAAGCCACTCGACCACTCCCCTTCTGAGCTGGATAGGGGAGAGAAAATATAACAATTTCTTGTGGGCTGAGATAAAGAACAGGGAGATCACTCAGCAATTCCTGTCACGGGCAAAACAGACTTGACTCTTCCCCTGCTCCATTGTGGGTCAACCCACCACAATACAAAACTGTTTTTTCAACTAGTGTAACATTAAAATCTGCTGCAAGGTTGTACAGAGCTGAAAAATTGTGGTTTTGTGATATAGTCAAGAGGGTAAAACAGTGAAAAAATACATGTTCTTTTAGCAAGACTTGACATATGCATCCACTTCAGGTTTTGTTAATAATGTTCTTAATTTGCAGTGTGTCATAGGAGGGCAGCATTAGTTATTGTAATGCTGTATTTATGATGCTATCAGTAGCAAAGCTGCAGTATAGTTTTTACCACAGAGCAGAACTCGGATTACTGGGGATTTAACATGAAAGTTCAATAACAGTAATTTAATATGTACTATGTACAGTTAAAATGATAGTTTTTTCTCTCGCTCAGCAGGAAATAAATGCGTTTGATCATTAAGCCTTGCTACCCTGTTCCCCATTCGGAAAATAAACATACATGTAGGTCCATATCGTTCCATGGTTTTATTCTATGTAGTTACATTGGCTTTGATAGTGTGACACTGATTTACATCAGGAAAGCATCCAGCCCAACTGTCAAAGATTGTATCTTGATATGACCATGAAAGTAATGAAAAAAGTCACGTCAGGATATCAAAAGTATTGACTGCAATTTTTTTTGGCAAAACAGAATCTGGGGGCTTGAGGGAAAAGTGTATTTACTTTTCAGTCTTTGACTACTAACTTCTGTTTCAGAACATACTGTCAAAGACCAAAATGCAGTAATTTTTAAAACTTTTTCCAAGTGAATTTATTGCTCATGATATGTTCTGAGTTGACAGCCCTGGAGACTGAAGCCTTTTAATCTGAGTGGGTTTCAGGATCATCATACCAAGCCTGATTGTTTCAGTTTTGGGGAAAGGACTCTTTATTTGTCCCTTATACAGTTCCAGGCATGCTGTTGATGCTCAATAAGTAATCATAAATAACAATAAGGTTAGAATAACATGGTCTACACAGCTGTCCTGGATGAGGCTTGGGAGACAAGGCCCACCTCATGCTGGGTCCCAGTGCTGCTGCACCTCTCCCGGCTGTTGCTCCTATACCTACTGCCTATGGACTGCAGGAGCAGCTGCTGGCCTTTGCCCTGCTCTGTGAGGGCTTTACAGGGAGTGGAGTTTCAGCCTTCTCTTTGACAGATCTAGGAATTCCCAGCTTGAAAGGACTGATTTCTGCTTGCTGCTAAAAGCAATTTTTTAGTTGTCCCTTCTGGGGTCAGGCTGCTTATTCTGCACCTGAAACTGCCAAGATTGTTCTGTCATTCACATGGGTGTGAGGAGCAGACTGGATTTCAGAACAAAGAGAAGGGTGCTCTAGTGCAAGCTCTGACTCTTCAGCTGTGCTGCCACCATGGGTAGATGTCCATGTACTTGATGTGAATTAGAAGAGAAGGAACTGGAAGGTTATGTGGAAAATTTCTCAAGCTCAGTATCACATGACAGATTGAAGCTGTTATGAGTTACAAAAGTTTTCCCTCAGACTTAAGCATCAATCCTGGGCTTGCTCAGTTGGTGAGCCAGTGTGAGAACATCACAGAATACTCTGCTCCAGTAAAGTGTCAGCCCAAATGTTGATTCCTGGCGTCACCACAGGAGTAAAGGCTGGTACCACCTTGCAGAAAACGTCTTGCAGGACTGGTCTGCATAGTCTTTCCCCTTTCCCCATCCAGTAAATACACTGGATGTAACCAGTGAATGGAGAAACAGGCTTAAAGTGCTCTATATAGGGGATATATGTTGATGTTTGGACTTACATGTGTGACTTTGCTACTAAGAATGGTCTTGAGTAAGTCACTTATACTTGGAAACATGAATTTGACAAAAATGACCAATACAAGATAAGGATGGTGTATGCTAAAATCAGGATGTGGGAGAAATGTGAAAAAACTGAGCCAGGTTTTTGCCCTTTGAAGACAGCGAAATGTCTGTGTAATAAGTTATCATTTATACCAGACTAAAAAGAAATCATTCTTTCTTATTGTTGTCAAATTGGCCTGAAGTATCACTGTGAATACATGTAGCTGTTTCCAGTTGCCTTTAACTGAGCTAGATATTGCATATTTGAGTTCTTCATAAAGGCAAAATGAAGTTATCATCATTTTCCAGAAGGTTCACAAGGCAGTATAAACAATTCAGCTAATATAAAGTATTTATTAATAATTTCTAAAGCACTGTAAAGATTATTTCTTTGTCTCTAGCTAGAAAATGCCATGTCCCTGCCTTTACCTCCACAGGAACAATCTATTGCTGCCACACAGGCACTTCCTATGGGAAAGCACAGATCTGTTCCTAGAGCATTCAGTATCCAATTTTTGCTGGTTATGGGGACAGTGATTTCTGGTAGTTGTTGGTATCTGGCTATTCATCAATGGCCAGAAAACCAGACATTAAACTTCCAAGTCTGTTAGCAGAACTTGGCCTCATGTGCTGAGCTAATTGATGCTACTGTATTATCAGAGTTGGCATCCTTCAGATAAAATAAAGGAGTGTTTTATTTGACTCACTCCAATTGCAGCTCCACCTTCAAAGAAATGCCTTGTTTCTCTTTTATTAATGAAATTTTGGATTTTTCCCACACACACGCTAATTTCTTGTCTCTGGTCCCCCAACCTCTTGCCCATTGCCCCACCAGCTCAGCATCAGATCAGAGGGAAAAGATTGTATGTGTCTCTAATGCTAAGATGGTCTGTCTCTTTGCCCTTGTGAGAATAAAAAAATCCAATGGCATTACAAAAGGAACCATGAAGACTTCTAATGTCATCCTGTTCAGCATTTTCCTCCTTACTAAAACAAGCCTTAATATGCAGGACATTGAATAAGCTGTAGCGAGTGCCAATTTCTTGCTTGTATACTTGTTGCGTTGCCAAAGTCTCTTTGGCTCTCCAACAGGGATGCACAATAGTAGAAATGAGTAAAGTGAAATACCAGATCCAGCCCTGATCAAACTGGAGGAGTTTTTATTTAGATTTGAACTTTCTCACACCCATTTCTATGCAATAGTTGCTGGTGCTTGGTGGCTTGCCACAGTATAAATATCATATGCTGGAATGTGTTTAGCTGTAGAGAATTACCTGGGAAAAAAGCCTTTCCAGTTGTAATGCTTTACAAGGTTTGTTTTAACCCTGACTTCTCTCACCTCTCTTTTCTTGCCTTTTAACACCTGCATGTGAATATAATAAAGTGCAGATTGAAGGTGGTCATTTACAGAGAAGGAAGAGCCCTGGTGTTGTAATTGAGATGTTACTGCCTGCCTCTATGGCACATATTAGCTGAATAAAACATGCAGTCAATAAAGTGAAGCAAAACAATAAAACTAAGCCCTTTGGTGCTCTGTTATAGGGTGTTATGCAACATAGAAACCTGCAGTCATAAAATTGAGAATGAGGGAAACCTTGCACTTTCAAGAACAAAGGCCTTCAAGCATTAAGTTGGAAACAGCACTAAACTTCCATTCTCTTTGCACCTGGAAGCAGTTAGTTTTAAAAGCCGGACTGGTTTATACCGTTCTCTTCCAATTTAAATAGGGCCTTCATGTGTCCTAGTTAGATGCTTCTACAGTAACGTGGTTTTAATTAAGGCATGCATTGATCCAAGTCCAAAAGATACATTTATTTCGGAAGATAAATTCATTAGCCATGGGCATAAAAAGCTGGTGTTCTTAGTAAGACAATTCCGGCCTTGGGAACCATGTTCTGTATCCTTTTGAAGCGTATGGTATGCCATACAGCTCTGTTTTGTATGACATCAATCAAATATACTGTATCCTTAAGCCACTCGGCATAGTTAATTTTGAGAAATACAGACAAGCTGAAGGAAGAAAATCAAGATGTATAGGCATGGGAGGACAGATGTTTTCAGCTGTCAGATTTCACTAGCATTTATCAGTAATTTATGTGTGATGCTTAGTTATGGAAAATAAATCCTAATGAATAGTTTATTGAAATATATGACTTTCAGTAAATTGCTCAGACAGTAGCAAGTGTCATGAATGTCTTTGTAGGTATTTCTGGATTAAAAATATTTTTTTCAGTACTTCTTGAGGTGTAAATGAATAGAAGTGCTGAGGATATGGTGTATTTCTCATCAGATGGGCATAACTCACTCGCTATGCTTAGAAGTTGGAAAATGTGTAATATTAAAATCTGTTCCCCCAGAATATCATCCCACGTGTATTCCTGAAACTTCTGGGAGAACATGGAAAACATAAAAGTGACTGTGACCACCTATTTACAGTGGTAAATGATTAAAATGTTTATATAGTTTGCGTAACTATAGACAGGGAAAAGTTGCGAAATTATAACGTGAATATTTAGGAAGACTCAGGAGTTTGGTAGCATTTTCTGCCTTGCTTTCTCCCTCTTCTACTTTAGATAAAATTTGGTCTGATATGCCAGTTTCTGAAAATGTATTAATGTGCATGCTTATAGATGCTAAGAATGGTGCACCATTTTCTGACAACCACTTTAGTAAAGTCTGGTGTTTTTCTATGAACTCAGGCTTGAAATGATTTTAGTCAAACATATTCTTGACTATCTTCATTCACAAGAAAGGCCCCATCTGACTCCTGACCGCTTTCATGCTTGATGTTTTTTATGGACCTCGTTTAAAGTCAGGGCAGATGACAGATGTGCTTTGACATCAATGAACTTTGAACATGGCACTGCAGGTTCAAATGCTTGCAGGTCTGGGTCATTAGCGTGACATCTGCTTTCTATGGGGCTACAGGATAGACCTTATTGTACCACTTAAAGACACTTGGACTGCATGATCAGAAATACTTCTCAGTGACATTTATCTCTTTTTCAATTATACTGTACTAAGCTAAAGGAAACAGTGCTTTTTCACTTTAATAATGCTAGTATTGTGTGACTAGACCACATTATTTGCACATTTTCCTAATATGAAGTTAAATAGTCAACATCGCTTGTGGTTTCTCTCTATATATAAAACTATTGGACGTTGTGCATTTCCTAAATCTGAAAATTTTGACAGTTCAGCATGAAGATTTCAGTCATGAAACACTGAAGATTAAAATGAACCTTACCATATCTTTTCACTGGGTATCTGTGAATGTAACCAGTGAAAATATTGACAGCCTGTGTGAAGTGAATAAATTTATCATGAATTGGTTTGTTTCAATGATAGGATTGCTACAGAAACTTCTAACATACCCTATAGTTACCTCTTCTGTTTTCTACTCCACTTCAGCAAAAGCTTAGCATGAAATAAACTGACAGTTTGACAAAGCTACTAAATATGTGTTGAAGATGTCTCTGTTGTACTGTGTGTCTTTGAATATTGATTATTTAAAATGCAGTAAAGATACGAGGTAAGGTCATCAGATTAACTGCATTTACCTTCAGAATGGGATTTTATTAGAAAATACATTTACTTCAGCTGCCCAAAATCCTGATTTTTTTTTCTCTTTGAAAAGCAGAATGTTTTCTTCATGCAATATAAGATTGTACTTGCTTCATTAAATTTAATTTCTTCATATGTAAACGCCAGTTTATGGTTTTTGAAAGGTGAGGAGTCTAAGGAGACTGCTGTGGCTGTGGAAGTGGATTTACAGGCATCAAATAATGCTTTTTTCCACCTCAGCATTTGCTTACTTCCAGTTTCATGAATTCAAAGAATTGTTACAAAGTTTTGAGGTGATCAAACAAACCAGAATTTTCTGTTGGTATATTTTTACTATTAGAAAGGGCTCCAGAAACAATAGAGACATACTCCCCCCACCCCATCCACAAAAAAATGGTCAGAAAATCCATGCTTGCATCCAGCACTAGAGGAAGATGTAGTGAAGAAGGAGGGAGAGGCAAGAGTGATTTTTCTCCAAAGCTTTTTGATCTATTAACGTTGATTAAGCGCACAGTCTTCAATCTGATGACATTAAGTTTTTGTGTCCCTTTTCTTGCTGGCTTATCTGATGATTTTTGTTGGTGTTTTGAAGAATACTGAAGGAAAGCTAAGATTCCACTTAGGAGATGTTTTGCATGCTGTCCCATTGTTTACGTCATAAGTCCTTTTTGTTCTGGATCAGCGTGGCATTTACTATAAAAGGACCTTGGTCTATGATCAGAGATCCTGCCTTTTACTCTGATTTCCAGAGAAGAAAACTGGATAGAGAGTTTGGGTCCTCCTGGACACATTTAGATCAGAAAACGTCTCTCAGGGCAATGCCAGCTTTGATTTGAAGAATTGTGGGTTGCTATTTCTATTTCAGGCAAATACTTACCAAAACTACTGCAAATACATGAAGTAAATTTGTGGCCTCTTAAATGAGTGCAATACAACTTGGCTCTCAGGCTCTGGCTTTCTGCCTCCAGCATTGCTTTTGAAGTACTAGACAGAGGGGCTCTGTTAGAGGTGAACCTTCATGAGTAGTTCTAACACTTGGAAGTTTACTCCTTTCGTAGTCAATCCTTACAGTTTTTAATGTTCAAGTGATTTTTCATTCTCTCTTCTCTCTCTCTGGAAATTAGTCTCTCAATTAGTATAGATACTAATTAACATACTACAGAAAATGTCCATTCATGTTAAACATTGAACACACAGCTAGTCACTGCGCATGTAAATGAATGTTATAGAAGATGAACTATGAACTGTAAGATACTATGTAAAATCAAAGAATTTGGATGGTTTTCCAAGCTATATTTTTAAGAATTCAGCAGACAATTTACAGATTATTAGAGAAGGATTTTATAGACCGAATAGTAGCTGTTCATGAACATAAATGCCAGCATACAGATTTACTGAGGTGAACTACAGCATTTCTTCCTTGGAGAAATACATGGCCTCCTTCAACATGCTCCAGTAAAATAAGCATTTTTAAAGGACCGAAGTTACACTATAATTTATAGTTATCATTTTAAGCGCTGAATTTTCAGACCATTTCCCTCTGTTTTCTCACTGGTGAGGAATGTTCAAGGACTATAATATCAGCATGTCTCCTATTACAAAGTTAAACTCCAGAAACATTTAACAAGGTGAAAGTTCTAAAATTAGCCTGATTTAATCCAGCCCACATATCACACACCTGTGGGAGAATGTGGCCATGTACAGTGTACTCTACACTTTCTTTCCTCATTACAAATCAAAACACTCTAACCTAGCATACAAAACCAAGCATTGCCTATTTTCATTAAGTCTAGAGACCTATTAATTCCAGATGTAAACCATTCCACTTATGCTTCTTGAAGCTGGAAAGCGTATTTTTCTGTACCTGTGCCTGCCTTTTAGCATGTGAACTCTTTCTTCTAACGTATACTTGTAATATTGGAAAACTGCCTATTGCATAATGCACCCCTGAAGGTTTGTTGCTTCAGTTGTGCAGCTGCTGCAGAGTAAAGGCATGTCTAAATGTGAAGAGTTCAGCAAGTTCAAAGTTTTAATGTTCTATAACATGCTTTCAAGATCAATGTGATCAATATGTGCTCACTTTCCATACTTACAGTGTATTACCTGACCAGTGCTTGCAAAACTTGGGGCTACAAACCCCTTGTTGTCAATAATTGCTTTCAAGAGGTATATGACAGTCATAACAAGCCTGAGAAAAAGATTGTTGTTATATGATATGGGGTCTTTGTTGCAGCTAGAAAAAAAATGTAGATTTCCACAAATGGGTAGAGACCCACTGACCCAGATAAGTTGTTTTCGAAGTAAGGATCAGCTTTATTCTGAACCATTTTTAGATGTTTATGAATCCAGCTTATTTCTTAGAAACGACATGTTTTACTGGTGGCTTTGAAGTTTTTTAGCTGGTCTGTCAGTGGGAGCTTCTTTGTGAGCAAAGATTATCTCCCAGGAATCACTGCAGTTGAAACAGTCTGGAGTACAGGCAGTAAGTCTGTAGTAGTAGCTAACAAAAATGACCACATCGTTTCATGCACTGATGGTTTCTGTCACAATTCGTTTAATTTTTTCTTAAGCACTGCTGTGATAGAAGGAGCAGATACTTCAGTCAGTTAAATATGTGTGGATTTGAATAATCTGATTGACTGCCAGTTGACAGTAAATTTATCTCTGCTAAAGAGTCCAAAGAAGCTGATTTTAGCTCTAGTCCTTCTAACACAAGAGGAAGAGAAAATGCTGGTCTTATCGTGAAATGGACACTGGATGTGACTTGGCAGCCCTCAGAAAAACTTACTGGCTCCATTGCTGCTAGATTAAGCAGCAGTGCACAATATATTGCCGCTGCTACTGAAATTTTATGCTTGTGTTGATCTGCACAACAGTAGAAATTGATTTTGATCCTAACATTGATAAAGGGGAACAGAATTGAGAATGTGTGGATTAAACTCATCAGCAGCTGGTCTTGGGCATAAATTTTACAGGAGAATTTTTCAGGGTTAGTGATTACTTTCTTGATGTGTGTTGGTGTTGTGACTTACCCTAAGGGGTGGCAATCTGTGTCGGGGGCTCCTAAGTGCCATGGTAAGACAAATGACTGTTTAATTGCACTTGCTGCTGCAAGCTTTGTGATATATCTGAGTACATAAGTTTTATAAAAATTATTTACACTACATCCTTGCTTTCCTTGTATTTCAGGATAGTAGTTAACCGAGATAGAGAAATAGGCTAGTGAGCAACCAAGGGAAATAAAATTGTCACTGTATTGCTGGCAGACTGAAATGTAATTGCCACGTGAAGTTTTTTCCCCTATTTTTCATTAACTAAGAATAATAAAAGAAAAGAGTGTTTAAGGCATAGGTCAAGTTGAAAATTATAATTATTTTTGTTGGAACATGATGGAAAATAGAAAATCAGGGACAGACAAGTCACATGATTCTTGGGTATAGACCTGGCATATGAAGTTCACTGCTTGGATTGCTGCCTTTGCAGCTGTAAAACCCCTTAAAACCTTAGGGTTTTTTTTTAAGTGATTCATTTGGCCCTGTGAAGTGAAGGAATAGAAGAGAATATAGTTTTTCAAGTCTACTGTCTGTATACATAGTTTGGAGATAGTAATCTACAAATATTTCCAGTAAAAGTTTTTGTTATGTTTCTTTGGGTCTTGTGAAAGGTGAGGATTTTATGGCATTTTCCAGCTATTTCTTCTCCAGTGGACACTAAATGGAAAGACTACAGAAAAACTCTCTCATGAAAAGTCACTTGTTGCCACTGAGACACTGACTATTAGTACATTAAAACAAACATTCTTTATATAATTTATGATTTGACTGCTTTCAAATCTGGAGTATGGTGCTTGTGAAAGGACTTTAACGTTTATTTATTTTCCTTAGCTTGCATGGCTTGCAATGAGAAAAGGCTTCGTGTTAATCATATGCAAAAGGAAATGCAGGCTATTCATGAGAAATACCAGGGGGAACATATTCCACTGTTACTGTAATATAATAAATTGGGAATATCCAAGTTGTCATTTGTTAGGAGCCATTCTTGCTACCTTCTGACTGTTGCTGAGCATTCATACCCAGTGGTGCCCATGAAGAGTGGGATCAAAAGTAACCAGTTGGAAAACAATTAAATGAGGAGGAGATCAATGATGATGAAGTTGTCTTGGGAGTAAATTCCATCTGCATGGTGCTCTTCAAGAGCTGTTGACTACATACAGTGTATTAGCATGTTAAAATGCCTAGGAGAGAAGTCTTAGAGCAGGAAACTGGCTTGCTGATAGCTACATGAACCATATAAAGGTTGTGAGGACCCAGGCACTGTGCCCCTGCACAGCTGGTGTTGGATGCCATTGCTCAGAAATCTTCATGCTACTTTTGAGCAACAAGCGAGTCTCTATTTTGAATATGAATGAGTGAAGTCAACTGCCCCTTAATTTATACACATTGCCAGAGACTGTCCCAGGGTTTGGAATTAAATACTCCAGCACAAATCTCTTTAAACCTCTCCTAAATAAGAAATTATGCTAAAGCTCTTTAGTAAGGAGGTTCTCCCCCCTGTTGAAATAAAAATCAATTATGTTTGCTCTGCTGTGAACAATGTCGCTCTGTAGCCTTGCTTTCTAATTGGGTAATGCCTTAATGACCTGCTGGGAGGCTATGATGCATTGCTTTGGACCCTCACTGCAGGCTTTTAGACTACCAGTCAGATGTCAATGAAGCTTGACTCAATAGGGGTTCTTTTTCTGAAATTCCATTATTCCTCAGGGTTTATGCACTAAAATGATCACAAAATAAAACCTTCACATCAAGCAGAGTTAAATAGAATTATGGATGCTTTACTTCATTGTTAGACTCTGAGATTGTCACTGGATTAAAATTAGGTTCTTTTTTATTTGTTAAATTTGATGAAAACATTTTCTTGAATTTGGGCTTTTTTGTTAAAAAGCACTGAAAGAAGCAACTTTAAAGGTGTTGGTTTTATTTTAATTTTTTACTGAGGAGATGTATATCTATTTAAAATTAATTTTATCTATTACTCTTTATTTTAAATCATGAAATGGTTTAAAGGGTTTTATTCACAGTCAGTGAGTGATAACTGTGAGACCACTTATTTCACTTCATAGCTTTATTGAA
Organism: Psittacus erithacus; assembly: GCA_009867235.2. Classification (NCBI taxonomy): domain Eukaryota; kingdom Metazoa; phylum Chordata; class Aves; order Psittaciformes; family Psittacidae; genus Psittacus; species Psittacus erithacus. The sequence goes on along the minus strand of WYDI02092724.1, from coordinate 130,572 downwards.
GCTTTCTGGTTTTCTATCAGAATTGGGACAAATAGGATAAAAATCCTACATTTGCATTATGTTTTCTTTCTAATATCCAATAAAGACCAATGAAGTGGAATTTCAAAAACTGTTATTAGCTGTTTTACAAATGTAGTGCCTAAGTTCTGGAGGACTTCTCTTCCAGAGCAACAAGGACCACAGTTTCCTTTGCATGGAGATGATGCTTACCATAATGAGAGCCTAAGGATATGTAACTATGAGAAAGGTAAATTTAAGCTGGGAAAGCATCTTTCCTATTTAATGCATACGTACACACATACAAATATATGTATTCAATTTGAAAAGTAAAAGGAAATGACAAACGTATGGTTTTTATAACAGCCTCAAGAAAAGTTTTATAGCCATTTAAACATAAGTAATTTTGTTATGTAGTAACAAATTAGGAGTTACCAGGGCAACTTCATATGTTAGTTTATTCATACTACCTCTGGAACACATACCCCCTCCTTAATGTGACTGACTGATGTGTTGTGTCAAATACATGTGTTTTGAAATTCAAAAGGAAGTTAGTCATATGATTACAGTAAAATGGCAGCTTTCCCTCAAGTTTATAAAGGCTGGTGAAGCTTACAAAAATACAATTGCAAAGAAGTGAAATGTATAAATAAGTGAAAAGTTTATTTGGCTTAACTCTCAGGCCCCTATGTTCTGGAAAATTCTCTAAATCTGAAGTTATAACTATCTGGTTTCAAACAAAGGCCAGAATTAGTGTATCTTAGGGTCCACATCAATGAGATACTAACTTTTTGTCAGAATCTTCCCTCTTCAGAAGCAATAAGAGATTTTCTGCAGCTGCTTCACCTTCATCTCTCACACTGAAAATTGCATTTTCAGTGATCCAGCTCTTGCTTTCAGAACTTCCATGTTCTTTATCTCCGGATTAATACTATCACCTTCACTGTTAATTTTAGTGCTATGCTTTGTCAAACTGTCTAGCATATAGGTCTTATTTGTCATCTATCATTAGCAATATATAGGATCTTCTCCCTTACTGATTATCTATCTCAGAGGAAAATGAACTGATGTTTTCTATTACACATGAAGGAGACTGACACAATTTTTTCCTAAAGCCTTCAAAAGCTGCATTAAGACCAGTCTCTCAGTCATTCAGACAATACATCTTAGTCCAGCATTTAAATATTTTTTCACATTTGCAAAGGTTTCATCAACATTTGTTTCTTCAATTGCAAGCTAGGTCATGAAAGGGGTCCTCACTACAACTTCCTCATATTTGCTAGCAACTTCTTTAAAAGCCCATTTTCTCCTCTGTTGTTCATTATTTAAGCAGTTTGCCAAAACAGGCTATGTGTTAAATTGTCTTCAGGAATGAACACCCACCACAGTTACAACTGACTACACAGGTTTCTCAAAACAACGTTATTCAGCCTTCAGATCCGGTCTGCCTCTGCGCACAATTAGAATGATAAGTGTTGAAATCTCTGAAGTTTGCAGTGTCTTAATATGAAAAGCCTGTAATCCTTGAAAAATATATTGCACCTTGTCAAGAACAAAGCATATTTAGAATAATTGGAGACTTCATAGTTTAGTATTGATCAATTACTTAAGGTGTGAGCATGAGCTGGTGATTTGGAATGCTGCAGGCTCACCAAATACTGGTTTTAGGAATTTAGAGAGGCTTGTTATGGATTCAGCTGTCATGTTTGATCTGTAAATGCTAAAAAGCTGTTCTGTTTTATAACACCATGCCCCCACCCCTATCGTGCAAGAACCATTCTCTGCACATCTAATTCTAATCAGTAAAGTAAATAAGCTTGAACTTGGAATACTGTCAAGAGCACTTGCTCATGTTTTCATAAACACTTAGGAAAGGACCCAAGTTTCTGGTAGCTAATATTAAAGCCTCAGCTGAAATACTCATTCTGGCTGTCCCAAACTAGAATTTCTTCCAGTATGCACTTGAAGAATTAGGGGACTCTGGAAGGTGACACAACACTCCACAGGAAACCATAAAGTCTTTTGGCCCTGAAATATAGGACTGCAAAACTCATTAAATTTACTTTATTCATGACCCTTCTGGAGGTATCTTTTCTACTTCCCTCTTCTCCCCCTGCACTCTGTCTCCCCCTGAATACTTCTGTAGATGTATTTGGTTGTTGGGCTTAAACAGTTGCATTTTAATGTTGTTTTACTCATGACAGGAGAAGAACCTGGTTTTTATTTTAAAAGGCACAAAATAACTGTAAAAATCAATGTACAAATGGTATGATTGCCTGATATATTCAGCTACAGTTTCAATTATTATAGAAAACTAATGGGCCACCTCACAGTGCAGGTCTATCTGCTGCCCAGGTAATGAAAGGTTACATTTAACTTTGATAAGCATAGGATTTTATGGAAGGCTACTATCTTCCTAATGGGTGAATTACTGGTGTCTGTTTGACAAAGCTGGGGTTAAGACTCAGGGTTGGATCAAATTGAAATAGGGAGATTTTTGCTTCTTTCAATACTTTTTGGTTGTTGTCTTCTTAAATGTCACAAAATGTCCTTTTTAATATTTAAGGATCTATTTTCTGAAACACCCCAGCGTATGAGATTTGTCCAAGCTTATTCAGTACTGAACTTCCTAAAATAATACTTAAGTGTTATCAAAGCCTTGTGCTGTTCCCTTTGCAAGGAGTTAGGTCACCCCAAAGGATTAATTAGGTGCTTAACTTATCTTGCCTGAAGAGATATATTTATAATTTAGACAGCTTTTTCTTTGACTATGGGGCAGCACTTTTTAAACAAAGAAAAAAACATAAAGTTTTAATCAGAAACCAGTTCAATTCTAACTTAACTTTGAATATTCTCTCTATATTTCTTCCTTACAGTATGGTAAAAAGAAAAATAGGAAAGTAAGTGCTGGTTCAAATCCAGTCATATCTGCAGAAGAAAAGCACATAACAGTGGGTTTTACTGAAGAAGATCTCTTTTGTTGAGCCTCAGAGCTAGAATTAGCTTATTTTACACTGATGTGCATGAGTGGAATTCCTGGTTTCCCTCTCTGAGAAAGCAAACCAGCAAGTTTCTGGTATAACAGATGTTCAGCTGTAATTTTTGGCTGCTACACTTACCAAAGGTGATTGATGAGAGCTACAGAAATAAAGAACTGCTGTTGATTTTCAGCTTTTACATGGCTTCCATCCCTTTGTTTCATAGTCTGACCTAGAAAAAAACTTTAGAGAAAAGTATCTTTAAGTGGCAACTTCTTTTCTGATCACTTTTTACATGTTATAGAAACTGAGGTTTAGGAGTTAATTAGTAGTATGTGGGTTTATGGATTTGCAGCATAAGCCATAATCAAACTCCTTGGATGGCTGAATTGTCAAAGATTGTCTTCCCTATGGCCTAACTATTGCACTCTCTGTTCCCTGCTGATGTCCACAGGGTTCCTAGGGCACTGCCTGTGAACATCAGGATTGTATTACAGCAAGACCCCCCATGGTGAGTCTCATTATTCTAGACTGAATATTTTGGATGTAGTTAAGATGTCTATGATGTCTCATCCATTTGGTTTCAGATTTATGTTAGGATTTCAGCTGATAATTTTACAGGCTTCTACAAACTTCTCTGATGTCTTAAAAATATGGTCTTCCTTTTGTGGTAGACTTGACTTTGATAGTAATGATTTGGCTTGAAGCTGAATGACAACTTCTTTTCGTCTTTACTTTGCTTATAGAAATGTTAACCTTATTAGAATATGACTCCAAAGGATTTTGGTAAGTTTTCAATTAGTGGATTTGTAATGAATAGTTTACACATGGCATCATAGCTTTTTCCAGGCCAACACCGTACTATGTGAGGTCATATTAAAAACACTAAGCTGAATTCGTAGTTACTATGTTAACTTATAAAAGAACATTTATAGAAAAATAATACTTTACTATTAGAGTGCTGGCATTAGCTGTGTCTCAGATGCAGAATTTGGTTTTGCAGTCTCCCTCCTGGTAAAACTATTATCAAAATTAGTGTTCTGCGAGGTTTTTTTCTATGATAAGGTTATCTAATATGACCTGAAAGTGACTGGGGTGTCTCTGTCTTTGTACTAACACAAGGGATATTAATTCCTGCCCTGACCAAGAAACCATTATAAAGAAATGTAAGTTCAATAATTCCATGAGCTTGCTGCTGTGTCTTTCCTGTTTTCTTTCAATTCATCTTGCAAATTGCTCTCTCTCATTGCTTTTAATTTCAAGAACTGTTTGTGATTTGATAGTATTTTCTGATGTTCACCATGAGATGTCCTGTGCTATGACTACATTAGCAAATAAATCAGCAAAATAGGGGCAGATTAGTTGAGTAAAGAAGTTGGCGCTGAGGGTTCTGCATCCACATCTCATGTTCTCTGGAGAGTTTTCTTCAGAATAAGTTCAGTCTGGTCTCCTGGACTAAATTCCCATATCACAAACGTGGTATAAAGCTGTCTAAAGCAGCAGCTAATGATTCAAACCCTTATGTCCCTGTAAGCTGGTTAACACCTGAAAATGTTAATCAAGTTACAGTCCTCTCTGAAAGAGGAGAGAACTGTTCTGTCAATCTAGCCAGCATGGGGTGACTGGATTCAGATGTGGGCTGTTCTCAGAGCTGCCATGCTGCTGCAACCTAAAATACCCATGTAGGCACAGGTCAGTTGGCTCTGATTTCTCATAAGGAAAAATTTCTGAATTCCTGAAAGTTAGATCTCTGCAAGATATCTCAAATTGAACTGTCAACACGCTACTCGCTTTGGAAAGTGTAGAGCACAGTAAATAAATGATAGGTGTTTTAACAGTGTAGGCACAGAGGAGTAGTTTCACTACCATTAAAAGGAGTACTGTGATACAGAACTGCATAAAAGATTTTCAAGTAAAGAGATTTCACTGAGAAATGAAGAGAGTTAAAAATCTGGGGTAAATTCAGGGAATTATTTCAGCCAAAATTGAGAAGTAGGATAGCATTTTAACATATCAAAACATTGCGTGGGGCTCTTTTTACTGTTTCAAAATATTTCATTTTGGGTTGGAAGATGTAGCTGACTATTTTTTTTAATTCTGCCCAACAGCCGCAAAATTCTGCTTCAGATCAGTATTTTCCTGGGGTTTTTTTGGTTGGTTTTTTTTTTCCTAAACCACAAAATGGGAAAATCAACTCATTCACTTATTGTTACATATATGTTTAATTAGCTTCAGATGTCAGATCTGAAATTCTGGTTTTCTCCAGGGTAAGGTTATGTCAAAAAGTTTTGTGGAACAGTTTTGGTAAATCTGAGCATTACATAAATAAAAGGCACGGAGCTCAAAGCATCGCTGCTTCACTGTTTCCATTGTCAGCCATAGACTGCTATACTGTACAAAGATTCTTGTGCTATGCTTGTGATTCCAGCCCTAGTGTATTTCACACACTTGACAGAACATGGAGAAAAGCAAAGTAAAAGTACGTGCTCTTCTGGTATAGTTCTTGCTCCATTTGAACCAGTTCACCCACTTACTGGCAATGAGAATGTGAGACGATGAGGTCTTGTGGTCATGCATGAGCAGACACTCAAGGGGGCAAATGAAACCCAGGGCTCTGCTAAATAAGCTTGAGTGTCAATGTGAAGCCCCACCATCCTTGGCTATTTGCTCTGTGCTGTCCCTTCCTGCCCACTGTAGGCACTCCTTGCCCCTGCAGTGAAGCAGAGGGGACAGATGCCTGTTGTCTGCAGTTCAGCCTGGTGTCCAAGTGCAACCCACTTTCTTTGGCAGTTTAAGCTAAAATGTCAGTTCTGAGGAGAAACCCATCTCATCCTGCTGTATGGCTCTGGAGGCTGACACAGGGCAGAGCAGGGTTCAGCTGCTGGCTGCTTTCTCAGGAGTCTGGCAGAGCTCTGATATAGGCAGGCTTAATTTGAGCATATGAGTGCATCATTCTGCATCTGCAGTATCTCTTTAAGGTATGTATTTTGAAGAGGTGTTATAATATTAGGTACAACATTTTGGAATGTTTAGAAAAGAGCCGCTCCTATGCTGGTTTCTTGAAGTCCCTGAACTGGAAATCTAACTAAGAGTAAATTCTCCCTGGTCCTTTAATATCCTTTTACACTTCCAACAAGCTCCATTGTTAGAGGATATTAAAGTGCTTTGCCAGAGGGATGCTTCCTTTCTGAGCTAGTACACAGAGATCTGGGTTTGAGAAAGCTGACTGATTTGTTCAGTATCACAGTCTGGTGGCAAAATTTAGCTCCCAACCCCAGGTCCAACCAGTAGTTATCACTGCCTCTCTCAGGAGCTAGTTGATATAAGTAAAGTATCGTAAAGCTGCATTATTTGTATGGACTAATAATTCTGAACTACCCTGGAGTAGCTGGCAAATCTGCAGCCAATGAACAAAAAAGCAAAGGAAAAACTCCTGCCACAATTTTGCATGTGAATAGACATGGTGAACTGCACCAGATCAATGAAAGGAGTAAACCAGTCTATGGCACATCTTTACCATGCAATCCTGTTTGACACAGTCGGTGCTCCTCCTTTTTGTGGGAGCTGTTCCTGGATTTCATCTGTCTAGGAGGAGAGAGAAATGCTCCGCTCTAGGGAGAACAATTGAGGGGAAAAAAGTGTTTCTTAAAATCCCCAGTAAAAGGCTCCCTGCTTTATCTAGAGCTCATTAGAGAGTTTAAAGAAAACCCAATGTCATGTTTAAATGCTTTTCCCCCCTCAGTTTTATAGATAGTTAAATGGCACACAGGTTGTGGCTGTCTCAGCCATCAAAAGCTAAGAAAGGAGGTTAAAAGACCCCAGGGATCCTTCACATTAATTACTACCACTGTCAGTTGGTGTGAAACCATGTTTGGGCCTTTTAGAAAGGAAGAGAGTGTAATTTGTGCTTTCAGTTTGGGCTGAAACAAATCCTGCACGTACTGATGGTATATACTCACGTGTGAAAAAGACTAATTTGTTTCCACTGAATTCTTGCAGTTAATCTGGAAAAAAATTATGGGGAAACCCCCTCACCCTACCCCAATAATTCCAAGTGAATTTCAGCAAGCTGAATTGGCAGTGTCTGTAAAAACTGGCTTGAATTAATTGGAAGCCTAATCCACGGAAATTAGCTAAAAAAATGCATTATTCACTCCAGTGTAGCAGCAGGGAGGAGAAATGAAAGAAGCAGAGGAAAAGCAGAAGCAGCACCTAAGGCAAAGGGCTGTCATTTGAATTTCATAATTGAGGGTGAGACAAAGACACCTCTTTGTCCAAGTAAACTACCTTCTGAAAGGGCAAATCTGAAGAAAATACAAAAGTATGCAGCGTGAGCAATGGGGTTGGTTGGACTCTGCACCTTCCATCACAGTGGTGCACAAAAACAACCAAAGTGAAGTTTCCATAGCACTGCAGCACAGTTTATGGGTTGCATTTGCCCCACAGTCTGCCACTCAATTTTGTCTTGCATTGACAGCCTGCTGAGAGACATACAAAATAAAATCTGAGGTACACCACAGCCACAGGATGACTGGTTTGAAATCCCTTCCCACACCTGTATCACACCCCATGTGATGGCAAACAAAAAAGAGACATTATATGCAAGCTACTAAACACCTGTATGCATGCAGAGAGGTGGCAAAGGTTGAAAGATAGCTAGAAATTATCCGGAGTACATAGATGATAATTAACTCCACAACTGGTGATTATCTTGCACTATATAACAAATATATCTCAGGATGCCAGAGAAAGAGAAAGGAAGCTGGAAAGAAAGCAGATGAAAGCCTCTTTTTAATTTTTGGCTGAAAAGCCATGGGCTGTAGCATCATCTTATCCCTTCTAGTTATGACTGGAGGTGTTATAATTAAGAGTGACAACTTCAGATTAAGTCTTCTCCTGAGTAGAAAATATCCAGAGAACTCTTTGAGGCTTCTCCATTGAATGACCCAGGTCCTGAGCAGGGAAGTGCTGCTAACACTGACACAAGATGGGACAATGGTTGTCCACAGGTTTTAGACAACTGAACTGGCTTTCTGGGCTGGGACAAGTACCAGGGTTGAGCACACTAGATCATGTTGCTGAGTAGAGAAGAGCAGGATTAACCCTTTTAGTAGCACGCATCTTCTGAATCCTCATCTTAACAGGCCCTTGTAGTTTTGCTTGGCTGCTTGTCCTAAAATCTTTTGTACCATTTTGCACAGTCCTCATGCTTTTTGAGAAGTTACCATGTTAATCTACCCCAGAAAGGTGCAGAGTTTGCCTGACAGAATTTGGCACATTTACGGCAGGGGTTCAGTGTTTCAGAAAAGAGCCAAATAATGGAAGTCTTCCTTAGCGGTGGGGAAATGGAAAACAGTCTCATGCTTGCAGAGCTGCCAACTCCTATTTCCACCCTCCTCAGCAGAAGAACAGAGAAAGTTGAAGCACAGACATGGCTTATTATTTTTAATTAAAGTTGCACCCCAACACACTATGACCTGCTTTTTGGCATTGCCATGTATGTGTTTTATGATGTGTAATCTCCCAGTGTCTGTTTCCACCATCCATAAACTGAGCTCTATGCAGACACGCTGCAGGGCTGTACACAGGTGTGGGGAGGAGAAGGAGACTGTGCTGCCTCATAGCTGCTCCCTGGCACTGCTTGTAACCCATATATAAAACTGCTCCTCTACTTCCATGTGCGCACCTTGCAGGGGGATGTGGAGGTTAATTAATTGCTGTTTGTGAACTGCTTTAAGATCTTTGGATGAAAGTGCAAGAGAATATAAAATGACTAATTTTGTGGTTGGTGTAATCCTCATACAAGGAAGAATAATCATGGCCCTCATCTACCTTCCCTGCTGACCTTCACATGCACATGTATTAAGTGTTTCTTGCATTCCTCGTGGGGAGCAGATAGGGCAGAAGGCAATTTTATTATGGCCTGAATTATCTGCCTTTTACTAGACTTTTGGAGAAGGTAGCTGGTTCAGAAAGGCTTAACATTTCAAAGAATATAGCTACTGATGGCAGTCATGCCTAACACAGGTTATTCGGGGTTTGGTGATGGGATACAGGTGTGTCATAGAGCAGCAATCCTTTGCAAAGAGCTAATGAAGAGTCTAATTGCTTGGACTGGTTAGCTGATTAAGAGCAGCTGCTGCAACTCTGAATGCCCCAGCCAAATAGGGGGCAGGAGGAAAATGCACAGTGCTGCTCCAGAGAACACCAGAAAGAAAATGGAGGAGGTGGGATGTTGTTTGAGGAAAAGACATGAAAGTTACTGCTACTCACCAGGTATTTGTGTGCTAAAGTTGGAAAAGTGTAGAGTGGGGCTGGGATAGTTTTTTCCCCCTATTAGCCCAGAGGAGAGCTAAAGAGAAAAAGAATGAATAGTGAGGTCTGTAATAGGGCATAGCCTGTGGCTCATTGGTGTTTGCTGTATGGAATTATTCTTTTTTTGTTCTGGAAAGGATGAGTATTTGGGCTTTGTAATAGAAAAGTTTGTGGATTTTGTGCCCGAAATGTCATATGTCAAGATTGCCTTTGGAGTACTTGGGACCCTTTTGCAATTTAAAACTCATTTGCTGTGAAAATTCTGTAAGCCTCTCTGCAATCTCTAATGTTTGATTAGAAAAATTATGTATGGGTAATGATCTGAGAAGCTGGCCATGTATCTGGTTACTCTGGAAAGTAACTTCTGCTCTAGTTTACAAACCTTCATCAGTTAGAAAGCATTTGCAGAGGTCAATCTCCTCTTTATTCTTCTCTCTGACAGTGTACAAATTTCTCTTTTATAGAGATCTTTCTCTCTCAAAACCAATCATAATTCAGGGGCTGAGGAAATTAATACCGTTGTGGTCCTTGCTTTCTACTGTATTAGAAGTCCTTCTGTGTGTATGTAGTACTAAGGCTGTTAGGAAAGCAGAAGAAATTACTTCATCAGCTACCTGGATGTGCTCTTTCTTATTAGTAGATACAGTTGTATCTTGGTTCTTCTGATCAAAATCCAAGCAATAACATCTAGTTAATCACGGTTTGACTGCTACAATCTAACAGCTTCCCAGCAGTTTTGTATGTGATAAAAGCCTCGGATATTTTTCAGGTTTCCAAATCTAATTGCTAAGGCAAGACTGAGATTTTGTTTTGCTTTTTACGTAACATCTTTAAACAAAGGAAGGATTAGTGTTCAGGTGCTTTTCTGGTGGTGTGCTGTGATTGGAAAAAGCCTTGTTACTCCCCAGGAGCAGACTGTTAGTAATATTGAAGTGTTTTGCACTGGTACTCTGATTTCACAAGGAACCATATGCTGAATTCTATACCAGTTACTTGCTTTAAAATCACCTCACTGAGATTTTGCATTGAACTTATCATTAAAAGGGGAAATGATATTGCAGTAGCATTCAATGAGTTGTGTGCCTACAAATGCAGTATAGTTCACAAAATGCTCAGATCACTGCATAGCTGTTTGTCCTGTAAATGCAACAGTTGAAAGTTGTGCTGCTCCTCTTTTCCCAAGCATGATCAGAAGCTGCAAACTTGTTTTCACAGCGACAAGGTAACCATTAAACATTAATGGAAAACCCACATGCAATTGTGTTCGGTTGCAGTCTTAGGATGCCTGGTTATGATTCAAGGATTTTTTATTTAGTGATATTAATTTGAAGGCTATCATTGACCTTTTTGGTGCAGGATCAGACACTAATTACAAACTTATGAGCTTAGCATGGTACTTGGAGATATATTGTCGTTTGTTGAGGAAGGAACCTAGTCTGCTGGTTTAGATCTTGAGAAATAATTTATTTATATCCCTGTTCTGAACTTGAATCAGGGTTGTTGGGGTTTATACTGCAGATTCTCTCAGGTTCCTGGAGCTTTCTAACCAGCTTCTGCTGCCACTTGGGACTGGGGTGCAAAAGCAGAGGCGTGGTGATGTGCTGCAGTTGTACTGCTCTGCACTGTGGCTGGGCTGTAGCATTGTTCTGTGAATGCTCCCTGCCGTTGCAGGGATGAGAAGGGTAGTGATGGGTAACCTTAACTAGGAAAAAAACAAATGGAGCCTCATGCACTGGGCAAATAAAAACATTGGAGACCTGAATATAAGGGAAGAACTTTGTGAGGCAACTGCTGATGTGGGTGAATTTTCAGGGCTTTCCCTGTCCCCTGGGGATCACAAAGCCCTTCCTCTTTGGGATGGTCTGCAGAACAAACATTTTGTGATTGCCTCTCTCTGGAAGAAAATGTTACAGCAACAACAAAGCACAGCTAATAAAGGAGGGGGAAATAGAGAGAAGGAAAGGTGAAGTGAGATAGAAAAAGAGGGTAAAAGACAAAGAGTGAAAAGGGAGAGAAAGGTATCGGATATCTTTTGGCATTCATGTGCTCTGTATATAGAGTTTGAATATTTTTCCCAGAAGAGGATTTCCCCTTGCATTTGCAATTCAAACCTTCTAGCAAATTCCACGGTTTCCCTTGGTGCTTCTTCAGCCTCTGTGGATTTTCCAGTTCTGTTTTTCAGATGCAGTGCAGTTGTCAAACTGGGGTTTTATTTTTATTTCCCTGAGGTAATGTGGCTTAAGCTGTATTGTGGCATTCCTTAAGATTCTGGTTCAAAAACTAAAAGGGTGCAGGGACCATGTTATCTTCTGGATTTCTGGTTTAATTCATGGTCCTTAGGACTTCTTGGATATATGACAATGCTGGCTGTCTTTCTCCTTTTTATTCCTTTGCATGAGTAAGTGAATAAGAAGATTTGTGAATCTCTGTGATATGGGTAGGTGGTGATAAGCAGCTATTATATTCAGGTAAAAATACCACTACTGGGGTGGTTGGGACATGCTTGTAGAAATAAATACAATCAAAGGGGATGATATGTTTGGGATGATCCGTACAGAAAAAAGAGGCTTGGTTACATCAGTGTCTTAAGAACAAAAAAGCTTCTACCCCACACTGTAGCCGATTCTGTCTCCCCTGTATGTCTATACAAAGCGTCCTTATAGGCTAGTCGTTTTGAAATCTCATCGATAAGATAATAAACATTGTCTAAGAATAAAGAGTACAGATGACTGTTTCCTTTATTTGTTTCTCTCCTAGTGTATAAAATTAACAATTTTTAGCAGAGCCTTGCTTTACATGCATGCTGTTTACTACCTGTAAACACTTCATATTTGTCAAAGCAGGACTGCAAAATAAAAATGCGAACTCTAAAGCCTGGATATCTGTAAAGAACTGTTATGGGGAGCGGAGAAGTAACTTAACATGTAGCTCTTCAAAAGCTCACATGCAGTGAAGATGCGTTAAGAAAGTGAAAATTGTTTCAACTTGTTCTGAACTGAAGCAGGATCCTGCTAATGGATCCATTACCAACCTGCAATAAGGTTTTCCTAATCACTGCTGTGATGGGCTGGTGAAAGTATTTGGGATAAGCTGCAGTAATAGCTAATTGTGTGTGGAGGCCCAGCAGCTTGACCAGGCAAAGGGTTTCAAAGGGCTGCATGGGAGAATTCACTCAACAAGAGGCCCCTTTCAGATACTCTCCAGGTTTGGAGCTCCTTTCCTTTTAGTACACACTCTGGGAAAGCACTCTTATAATCCTCCTTTAGAGTTATTGCAAGCGAATGCAGTGATGGTTCAGTGAAAAAGCATGAAAACAGTAATGGAATTTCTTTTCTTCATGGTTTTTTTTTTTTTTCTTTCTTTCTTTCCTAATAGGTCCCTTTCGATAGTCAGACCATATATATAGAAGCCTTGTTAACTAGAAGCCAGGTTTGGGAAGAACTGTGATAAATTACCAAAATGAATTTGAAAATAAACCTAGAAAGCACACATCCAAGTTCTAAATTAGTATTAATAATAAAATAATAAATAGAAAATCAGACCTATAATTATTTGGTATCTTATGACACTTCAAATAATGTTTGGTGTGATTTTTATAAGACTGAAACTTATTGTGCAGAAAGGGTATTGTTAGGAAAAGTTTAGAATGCTGCATATTTCACTTTGAAATAGCTTTCTTATAAGAGAACTACAATTTTACTTTCTCTGTATCTTAATACATTTGTTGCAGAAAATGAATTTTAGTAGGCTATGTAAATGTTCTGGATGACCTACATATGAAATACATAAAAGCATTAGACTGTTTCATATAGCTGAAACTTAGCAGGAGCTAAGGCTGGGGGTGGAAGGAGAAGGCATTATTTTTCTCTCAATGAACAAAGATTTATTTATTTTTTTTAAGATTATTCAAAAATATTTTTGTCTTAGAGGTGTTTCTGTGGTTATAATTGTTCCTGACCTTTACAAGTATGTACATTCCAGGGCTTTTCCTTGTACCGCCATAAGTAGAAAGGATGAATAACTTGGAGAAATGGGCAAACCTTAGGAAGTTTTATGTCCCATTCATATAAAGGCCTCTGTTTAGATATGACCTGAATTTTGTGTGGATTACATGACCTATTCAAAGATCTCTGAAAACAATTATTTTCACCCTCTCATCCATAATTAGAATCTACCAGCTGGTCAGCCCGTGGAATGAGGAAGAGAAGAGCTGTTAACTCTCTAACTCAAACGAATTATGAGATCTGAATTGTTGGTGTAAATTTGGCATATTTCAGAACAAATGTGCATTGCATATACAGTGTGATTGTGTCCTTTGGAGAAAGCATTTATTGTTTTCCTCCCCAAACTGCTGTTCCAGCATGGCCTATCTGATTGAAGTAATACCTTTTCTTTACTTTGCATTAACCACTTTCAGATTTGTGCTGAAACCAGGACAGCACGTGATCCTGCAGACTATTCTGACAGCAAACATGCACAGAACAATTTGCAGAACTGAAGTGTATCTTTGAATAGCTCCAAAGTTTTTGAATTAAACTTCTTTGCAGCTTGTTTCCTTCTTAATTCATTACTGAAAGAAATGTTGTTATTACTGACACATCTTGAAAATTACCAAATAAAACATGTTAGGGGAAAACAAATATGAGAAGTGCAGGAAAACCTTGCATATATAACAATTCCCCTTATCTGTCATTAAATGCACATTGATCTTGCTTCTAGGTTATGAAAGCCTTTTAAAAGCTTCACTGATTTCTCATGTTATCATTTTTTTAGATGGCTTCAGGAAGAGATGTTGGCTGTTACATTTAACTGCCTCAGTGAGTCAGTGTGGAACATTTTTGTCCTGTTATGTGTACTTTGCCTTTGGGATTAGGATTTTTTTCTAAATGTTTCTGCAAAAAATGGTTAAGAATCAAGAATTTGAAATGTTGCAGATAATGATTTTGGGGAAAAGATATAAAAATTAAGCATGTTTAAGATGACAAATAATTGCCCTTTTCCGGCCAACTTTTAGATAGCAGGAGAAGGGAATGGAGAAGAACAGCAAAGAGAATGCAAATAGCTGTATTTCTTTTGGGGGGAGGGGGGAGCAAGTTCGTAAGAGAGTGTGCTTAAAATCCATAGTCTGTAGTTAAAATGCTTGGTCAGGGAAATCAGGGTAGACTTGCTACTCTTCTCACTGGTCAGATTTAAAGTAGTTGTTGTTTGACAACTGAAACCTGCCAATTGAAAACGCCGAAAGCAGTGTGGAGTGGAAAGAAAGCTTGCGCTGGTAGCTTCCAAGGCCGAGACGTACTGTGTCACTGTTTGACTCCATGTGAAACAGCAGCCTTGTTAGGAATAAAGGATTCTTTAACATCTTTATCTGAGAATACATCTAACTCCCCTATCTGAAATTACTGGAAAATTACAGCCTTTTGGTGGTTAATTTAATTTCAGACATGTATTTTAATTATAATAAAAGGCAATATTTATTTAGAAATATATTTTTCCCTATCTTTATAGTTTACTGGACACACTAATAGAGCACAGCTCTGTTCCTTTACACAAATTAGCTAGAAATTTTGCTGTGATTTAACACAGATTTGGCTACAGATGGAACTGCAGGCAAGTCATCATTATGGTTTAAACCTATTAATGTTTATAGCTGTTGTTTTAAATCAGATTTGATTTTAAATGGCATGATGGTGAGAATCCTTTTGTGTTTCAGAGATCAAAGGAAATGTGTAAAAAGCTGGTTAGCTGTGGCATGATTTAGGAAAATAATAACACCACCACCACCCCTAACATGGCATCCTTGCTCTAAGACTTCAGTTATGCTTTGGGGGTGAAAAAGATTGTTCCTATTATCACTTGTTGTGGAATTATTATTGTAAATCCCAGTAGTGCTTATTGCCTAAGTTTCTGGAAAAGTCAGATGGAGTTGCTTGACATGATTATAAACTCATAGTACAAATGCCTCTGCTTTCTCAATTACTTCTTAAATGGGATGCCTATTACTGAGCTTCCAATTTAAACTGTTTAGTCTGGATATCTACTCTTTTAATCCCTCCTAAATGTGACTGAATCCAATTGTATCACTTTTTTTTCTTCAAGAGCAGTTTGATTATAAATGTGGGCTAAAAAGCATACTGAAAGGCCTGGGCAGGTGTTGGAAACCTGGGATGCTGAAGCACCAAGTGTTTTGCTACTGGTGAGATAATATCATATTTGGCAAACAGCTGAACATAGGAGGAAGTGCAGTTTAGCTTTGGCATAGATATCTGATGATTAAATGGGATAATGCCCCGCAGTTCTGGGCAATAAGATGTACACTGGCTTCTGCACTTGAAACTTCTCTCATGTACTTGACAAACTCTCTGCTATTCTGGTCTTGCTTGTATTTTAGGAGAGACAGATAAATGACTGTTTAAAAAGTAAACAAAAAAATACCCAAGGCTACAGCTCCTGAAGAGATTCTTCATTTTGAAGAGGAGGATTAATGGAGGGTAACTGTTTATGTATGGCATGTATTTTTGCTTTCTAAGCAGACTTCCAATTAAGTTGTCATTTTTTTTGCCTTACTGGGGAAAGCTTTGCTATACATTGGACAACAAATTTATTTTTTTTTTCCCAACTATAAATTTCCATCCTCCTCTCAAGTGGAATATTGACAGAGCAAGAGAGGGTTACTCACAGACCAAGCTGTCCCTGCTTTCCAAAAGCTTTCATATGGAAGCAATTAGTGCCATGACAGAGAAGCTAATGACAACTGAATACCTCTTCTGTTCTTGACCCCAGTCCTCAGGAGTTCATGAAATGTACCTGTTGTAACTATTGTGTTTGTAATGCAGGCACATACACATTTAGAACAGGTTTCTGAGCATCAATCAGCAAGTAAACAACCTCTAGTCTCTTCTGATTGTTGCCCATAAAGGTTTTTAAAGAAAGAACTGAGTCTCCTAAGAGACATTGGCTGATTAAGAGGTTTGTTATTTGTATGCCAGCAATAAATACAGGACTGCCTCAAATTAGGCACTTAATCTAGTCATAGTGCTGGCATTCAAAACTTTAGGATACTCTGAGGTTAAGCTTCAAAGGTGATGTTTTTTGTTAGTATAATGCTGTTCAATACTAAAACATCAGAATTGTAATATTGAATCAATAGGATAGAGTGTCCTAGATTTGGTGAGATAAGTTACTGCATATAGGTCACACGTGAATGCATTCATTTGATTATTTTAGGAAGCAAAATCACATTTAACAGTTTGCTTCTGGAGGTTCTTTTCTTTGTGATGAAGTCTCTAACATCTGCCATTCAACTTGGCTCTGCCTGGTCAAGAAATGACTAGGAATTTTGCTTTGTTAGAGCAGTTACATCACTGCTGAGGGAAGATTGCTGAACCTGCAAGCTGCTATTTTCTGCTGCGCAAGCATTCAGTATTTCACGTGATAACTTTAATAAACTTCATCTCTGTGTTTAGAGTGACAAACCTACAGAAACAGATACTTAAAAATTATTTTTAGTTAACATATAACATGACCAAGGCAAGTTTCAGGCAGGTTAGTGGGAGGTGAGAAGTTTGCAATGTCCTGAGGCATCCAGTTCTGATCTTTCATATGTGATTAAATTGCTGTTATTAGATGTAAATCTTGCCAGATAGCTACTGGCTTTTTACATAAACTACAGAAATGTAACAGTGCAGAATGAAATTGGTAAGCTGTATGAAGGCAAATTGAGAGTTGCTTCTGCTCTTCTCTTAGCTAATTGCTGTATTTGGTGGTTAGCAAGATCTGTATTCTGTCTTTTCAGCTGCTGTGAACTGCTTTGTAGGTAAGCAGCTAGAGCTTGAAGAATATTTTTTCTATTAAGCAGAGGTAACAAAACATTTCTGCTTATTTTCTTTTTTAATTTTATGCTGGCTTTGTGTTAGAGTTTGAGGTATGCAGAGGGTGAAAGCCTGAGCAAAGACTGGACTATGTATAACGAAGAAGAGGTTGTACATTGTCAAAGTGCAAGAATTCATTTTGTCCTGTTCCCAGATCATGGGGTTTCTCTTCTGCTAGGTGGTCTTGGCTGATATGTATTCCTTTTATTTTTATTTAAGAAAAAGACTTTTAGGATGTTACTTAAAGTGATGTCTGAAACTATTTGTGTTACATTGGGAATGTTTGAGGAGATTTATGTCTTCCCTTGTGAGGCTTTGGGACAAGGAAATGCAGGCTAGCAAATGGCAGTGTACTCAAGACAACAAGCAGTTTAAGTAGGAGGGTCAGATAAGCTGGAGAAGAAAATGGAGATGCTGTCCTGCATCCTGCTGTGTAGGAAATATGGTGACACAGGAATGAGCATACAAATAGACCATCTTTCTGCAGCAGTCTTGCAGTATCTGTGACCTTTTCTGCGCCCTTTGTCTGGAGAGGATGCAGAAAGGGACAGTGGGGATGGAGTGGAAATTAAATGTTATTTTCTCTGTTATGGAAGTCAATAATTACTACCTTCCCCATGATGATGGTATGGTTTTAAATGTAGCTGCTCTTTTTTGGCGAACAAAACTAAATGCCCAGCTTGGCCCTTTTTTGGAGGTGATCTTGGAGTATATGGTAGCTCTGAGGCCAGACAATATCTTCTGAAAGCTATTTATTCATTATGCCCTGCAAACACAGGTAATTGTCTTGGATGCTGTGATAGTGCCATGTGAAACTGGGTAAACACAAACTAGCCTAATAGGACTTAGGTTAGTTTGAATAATTAAAACACAAGCAGAATGCATTCATGACAACTTTCTAATTCTTTTACTTCAAATAATTTAAGCAATTAAATTGTTCAGTTCATAATAATAGCATATGGCAATTATATTAAATGTTGGCCCATAAGTGTAAACATGCCTATTTGGAGGTTCCAATAGTCCTGTATTTAACCTCTTTCTAATTAGTTCCTAATGCACTAGCAATAACAGGAACTCTGTAACTATTCAACATTCATGTTGAAACATTTAATTTGTTTAAATATAATTGAATTCTGGTCTTCCTCGGTCTCAGGAGTTTTCATGTTTTCTGGAGGGTGGGTTTCAATAACTGTTCTCTCACTGAAGATATTTAAGTCATTTAAAACAGGCGTTCCTCTGGCTCTGATTTATGTTGAGCCTCCAAATGTATTATGATAAACAGCTAACAAAGAGAATGAAAAGATCCTTTTAATTTTAGAGAAACTTTCACTGTGGAAAGCATTTGGAAAATTTTGCTTTCTTTGTGAAAGTGCAGCATGTCCTTTTGCAGTTTAGCTGAAGAGACACATAATTTCAATATGTTTGGTGATGCTTAATAGCTCACTCTGCAGCTGAGGAGACGTGTGGTATATTATGCCCTGTTATGTTTCCTGGTGCTGAGCAGCAGTTTGCTTGCTTTGCCCTTACAGCCTTCCCGGGATTTAACTGTTCATGTTGCAGTGTGGCTTACAGGAAGGGAGGCTTTGGGGAGGTGCCTGAAGCAGCAGTTCAGCCTAGGGATTGCTGTGGGAGAGGAGTAACCCCAGGCAAGCTTCAGAGGTGATAGAAAGGAGGATGACCTCCTGAGAACTCAGCTGCAACTGTATAATGTTTGCAGTGGAATGCCAGCAGTTAGTCTGAAGCTAAGGGGCAGACCTGCAAGTATGAGTCAGGGGGATTTGTTTTTAACCTGCTTTAATCCAGTTCACTCAGTACACTTTACAGAGTTGGCAGTGTCTTAAGGAGCCTGCTGTGTCTTTGGTCATGTTTTTTTAAGAAAAATGGGCATTTTACTTGGGGTACACTCACACGATAATTGTGTGTGGCAATTCTCAATTTCAAAAATCAAGATCGTCCAAAATGGACCCCCCCTTTTTCTTTTTCTTTTCCTTTTTCTTTTTTTTTTTTTTCACAGCCTAATTGAATTTCATGAGGTTCCTTGACAAAGATGCTGGGATTTGCCAGTGTTCTGCTTTTTGCTGCTGTTGGGCTGGCTTGTACTTGAGGAATAATATTTTGGTGAAAACTAGAAAGAAAAAAGCTATCCCACGCAATTGCCACATTTCACAAACTGATCACAGATTCCTTTTGTATCATAGAATGGTTTGGGTTGGAAGGGACCTTAAAGATCATCTAGTTTCAACCCCCTCTGCCACAGGCAGGGACACCTTCCACTAGAGCAGCTTGCTCTAAGCCCCATCCAACCCGGTCTTGAACACTGCCAAGGATGGGGCAGCCACGGCTTCTCTGGGCAACCTCTGCCAGCGCCTCAGCACCCTCACAGTAAAGAATGTCCTCACAATGTCTACTCTTAATCCATCCTCTTTCAGTTTAAAGCCATTACCCCTTGTCCTATCACTACTTGCCCTTTTTAAATGCATTGCATTTTCTTTTGAGTGTGATCCTCTTGCAGTTTCCCGTTATCTTCCTGCTCCTTTCTTATCTTGAAAGGGAATAGATACTGCTAAGGAAGGACAAAAACAAAATGAGGACACCAGTGTTTTTAAGCTAAAAGCCATGCAAGTTCCAGATTTGGCTGCACAGTGTGTTAGGATGCTGTGCACTTACCTTTGCACGGTTCTGTGTTCCTATGTCTGGGAGCGTTGGCTGGGCCCTTACAAAATGGAAATGGTTGATACGATTCCTTTTTTCTCCTTTCCTCAAGCTGAGGTGCCTGTCCTTCTGCTCAGTGCCTGCCTGGAAGGTGCAAAGCTATCCAACTTGATTTTTGTGTGTGCTGCATGGTGTCTGTGTTTCTGTTCTTCTGACCAAGACCCCAGAGAGATTATTAGGTTTGTATTGTATATGAAAGTCCAGATTACTTTGGGTGCAAATGAGACATGATCTGCCTTAATTCGATCACAAGAACTAATTTATTAAAAAAACCCCCAAACCCAAGGTTGAAGTCTGCAGGGTCACCGACATAAGGAAAAAATGTGTGATTTTTTTTTTTTCTATTAAAAAAGCACTACCAACAGCCCCCCCCCCAATTGTTTTCCCTAAATTGATTGCAAATGTGTAAGTATAAGTAACATTTGGGTTTCTTTAACAAACTCCCAAGTGATTCAGCAGTTGCCAAGGTAACAGTGCTACTTTTAATAACAATAAAGCATATAAAATTTCCACATTTCTCATTGTCTAAGATAATGCTGCCTGATGCTGTAATAACATTATTAGCATGTACTTTCTTTTATTCATTGAGAAGCATGTCTAGTTCGTAAATTGGCTGTACAGTAGCGTCTAGCACAGTGGGATTTGGCTTATTAGGACTCCTGGATACTACAGTAATGTGAAGAAATAATAAAGTGCTTTTTAGCTCCCCATCAATTTCTTAGAATGTCCTCTTTGATTTTGCTTCCGTAGCTGTCATTGTAGTATGTAGTTGCCTTAAATTAGTTGAATATTACTGTGATCTTTTTGAATGCAAAAGCATCAGTATGTTCTAAGTAAGTCCTGCAGATAGTCTTCACAACTAAGTTGTACTTCATAAAACGTTGAGAGTACTGTTTTATTATTCACGGGAAGCTGTGTATTGCTGAAGAAAACTCAGTTTCTAGTACTAAAATATTGTGTTCTTTCATCTTTTAGAGCTGCTCTTTTCAAGTCTAAATGGATGTCTTCTGCTGTCTTTATTCCTCCCTGCTGAAACTTGAGCTTCAACTGAACTTTGGCAGATAGCTCAATGTTGTTACTGTGGATATAAACTCCTGGATCTGGGTGGATTATTTGCATTCTGAATACTTGACCTCATGTTTCATTCTGAGTTTTGCACCTTTCTATCAGGATTTTGGAGCTTCGCAAATGAGAGAAACCTGTTTTCCTGCTTATTTCTGCAGTCAAATCTGTGATTTGAAGATTGTGCCTCTGTAGCTGTAGCAAAATGAGTCTTTTAATAAAAGGTCAAAATAAACATTCAAAATCCTTTCACTGGAGATATGGGCTGTGTTGTTTTCTTTTAGAAAACCTCCTATTTCTTTTTAATAATTTTATTTTGAGGAAGTTGCCCTGAAATTGTGTGAGCAGTTATAGATGACTCTGTGCCACCAATTGGGATTCTTGTTGCATTGGAGATATAGAAGTTTAGTCTGTGTCTCAAGATGCAGACTATTTTAAATTGGGGTTTTTTGTGGGTTTTTTTGGTTGTGTTTTTGGTTTTTTGTTTGTTTTTTCTTTTTTTTAAAGAAGAAATGACTCATGGGCTGAAGGTGTGATATGTGGAAAGAGGATTCACTTCCCCATTTGTAGTCTTTGCTGGTACTGACACTGGCTGGTCATCTTTCACCAATGCTTAGTGACCTCAGGGGGAGGGTAAAGCAGATTTAGTTCGCTGCAGGATTAGATAATAGTTTCTGAGGTGTAATCTGCATAAGTGTCTAGTTCAAAGCTAAAATATATATGGGAACCTAACAGTTTACTATTCATTATTCTGCATCATGGAATGTTCCTAGTGCATGCGAATGCAGGTTTTCTTATGTGAAGACTCATCTGACTCTATATGAGGACATATTTTATCCATGACAGCACCAAATATTCAATATTTATTTTAAAAAGTTAGCTATGCTAATACAGAAAACCTTATCCTAGGGTAGTGCTGGAGGCCTTTGACCCAGTAAAGTTGTCATTTTGTTTAGACTCTAGGCAGGAGTCTGTTTCAACTTGATCTGGTCATTCAGATTCATTTTTGCTTACACTAAGATGGTCTGGGGCAGAGATTGTCTCTTCTGGTTTGTTTGTGCAGTGCCTGGGACAATGTGGTCCCTGTTTCTGATAGGGCCACCTAAGCCATGTTGTGAAGCAGTTAATAAGTTACAGCAATTGGGAAGGATAGCTGAGAAACTGCTTATTTACTTTAGAGTGATATTTCCAGACAGGAGCTGTAAAAGGAAAAGAAAAATGGTGATGACCATTAATAATGATCTATTATAGAAACAGACTGGAGCAGATAGTATAGCTGCCACAATTTACAGCTTGAAATACAACAGTATTGATTTAAGCTCTGGACAAGATGAAGTGTTTATAAATCTTTCACCTCTATTTTGGCAAAACTTTTTAGGATAACTATCTGGTGGGTTGTATCTTAAGAAGCGCAGAGCAGTTTCTTCACTGCAAATTTAATTCCTTAGTT
The DNA here is from genome assembly GCA_009867235.2 of Psittacus erithacus. Lineage (NCBI taxonomy): Eukaryota > Metazoa > Chordata > Aves > Psittaciformes > Psittacidae > Psittacus > Psittacus erithacus. The sequence goes on along the minus strand of WYDI02092724.1, from coordinate 108,190 downwards.
AGGATTACAGTAAAGAGTGTTTGTGCTTAAAAAACCCAAGAGAACGCTCTCTAAAATATAACAGTATCACATTCTGCCTCTCTGCCCAGGCATGTGTACACCAAAAGTGCAAATTTGCCATTTCCAGAGAAAGTTGTTGCCTGTTAGTGGCCAAAAGCTGATGTAATAGCAGACTGATGAATTCAAGATGTAATTTTCCATGTCTTTACAATTTCACTGTTTGGCTGGCATTCATCCTACTGTTATCTGGTTTTGCCTCAGTGCAAATATTATTGATTAATATTCCTAATAGAAGAGAGTTGTTGCTTAGTCTTGCATTTCTTCTTTTTCTATTTCACTACAATTAATTGCTGGGTAAGAATTTTAACAGAAGAAAGTCTGTAGCTTGGTGCTGGTCTATAGGAAAAGGGAAAGCATGTCTGAGTTGTTTTTTTCTTTATTTGTTCCCCTACTGTTCCCTGATATTTATTGGTAAGGAAACAGAAGTATCTGGAAGTACTTTGAATTGTCTGACTCTGCTTTGTCCAATGCCAAATTCTTGGGCTCAGCACTTGCCTTCTGAACAACTGTCTTGTTCTTTTCAGTTATTTCCTGAACACATCTGCGAGTTGATCTGCTTAGAAGGTGTCACTGGTTATTTTATTTCCAAATGTTTATGCCCGTGATCAGCACCCAGTCTGCCATGGGCAGATGCTCAACGTCTTGTTTTGAAACACAATGCAATGTCTGGACCCAATAAAGTGATTCTGGAAAGAAATGTTCAGACAATGTCTTGGAGAAATGGGGCTTGAGAGCTAAAGAGAGAAGTTTAAATTGATGTCAAATGGTTCTGAGTTTTACTTGGATTGATGGGCTTCTCTGCTGATTCATTAGTGGATCTGCCAGTTGGGCTGCTGCTACATTAAAACACAGGCCTGCCCAGCCTTGGTTGGAAAAGCAGGAAATAGCCTAAATCTAATTAAGGACTGAGTTATTACAAGCTTCTGTTCTGGTCTAATTGGGAGCAGTGCTGGACTTAAGAATATACAGGGTAAGGGAATGTTCAAGCTTTCCCTGTAAAACTTCATGCTCGGAAACAAAAAATTGTCACTTAATAGTCTTTTAAATTATAACAGTTGTCTGTGAAGAGCTGTGAATGAAGTACTGGTACTACTTAGATGTTTTATTAGAGATGTAGTAGCATACTTGAATTCAGAGAAGCTTAGGTGACCTTTTGATCAAATTTCAATCAGAGGTGATGCTGCTCAGGGCCAGAGCTGGCAAATACTGTCCCTTTATTCCAAGTGCAAATGAAACTTAACTGCTACTATTGTAACTGCTGTTCACTGCTTTAGTCACCAGCATGTGTTACTGATTTTCAACATGAGCTGCCTGCTAGCTGTTCTCTTCCCCTATCTGCACTTTGTGGTAAATGCTTTGTCACTTGGCTCACACAACATATGAGTTCTTTCTCAGTGGATGGCAAAGGTTTTTGTTTTTTCTACTGCTTGATTATTTTTCTAAATGACCAGTTACAAATAGATCATGCAAAAGCATTTCAAGATAACCTGGAATGGACTATGCATCTTGTAGAATACTGTTACTTGTAGAGCTTGTTTGGGAATACTTCAAGTATCCTGTTACCACATTATCAATGAGCAACAAAGACCAGCAGAGCCACAATGCTTCTATCATTGAAGACATTTGCTAACAATTGATTCTAAAGTTTGATCAACTTTATCAAACAAAGTTTTGGTAGATTAGTGTTTTTTATTAAAACCCAAAACTCAATAAACCCAAACAGTTAAAGTGGCTGTAAGCTAAGCAAAAATGTTCTGTGCTGAAGCATTTGAAGTCTCATCATGAATGTTTGAAAGGGGTGATTTTTTGAGAGCAGAAACCACCTTTACCTAAAAAATTCATTAGAGGAAAAGATGGGTCAAAGGTTTGGGTGTGTGCCGAGAGCAGGAAGCTGATGCAATTCAACAATCTTTCAGGGTGTCAGAATATGGAAAGGTACTGATGCTGAGAGGTGTGTTGAAATAACTGTCTAGCAAGTTGAGACTCCTGAGGACCATTTACTACTGTCCCTGAGTGGTGGAGTCCTGTTTTTCAAGTTGTTTTAGAAAATATTTTCTGTGACATGATACTTGTGGCCATGCCAATTGCCTTAATGAGTGCCTGAGTCTGAAATATGTAGAGTTGTGAATATTGTCTGATCATAAATCACTTTGCTAAATTTGTTGTGGCAATTGCTGCCCAAGATCAAAGGTCTTTGGTAACTGTGTGTTTTTTCTGCCAGCAGGTCTTTTTAGTAGTATTATAATTTACTTTTTAAAAATGGGAAGGGAATTGCTGATAACCGTCCCAGTTTTACCTGGAGGAACATTTGCTCTTTAACTTGGCAGTCATTTAAAAAGCATTGTACAGGGATTCAATAGAAGAAGAATGCAATGTATCCATGGATATGGTCCAGAAGAACTTTCCTTTTAATCATTTTAATATGATGAAACTAGGCATCTGGACATCTTGTTATGAAAATGTTCATGGTCTTGTGTTATGGTGGAGTGTGCTGATGACGTTCTCAGTCCTTCTTTGTGTCACACTTTGTGGAAACACGTGTGTGAAAGCCTGTGCATATGTTTTATATAGAAGGTGTCATTTTCTACAGGCACTGTGGTCAAGACAGCTTGTCATATTGTCAGGGAATTATAAACTGGAAGATGGGTCACATTTGTAATACACCTAAGCTTAATAGCTTTGGGATCAGATTTTCTGTAAGATCTGACAGATCTGAAATGTGTCCATCCCCATTTTCCTGCTCGATCCACAATTATTTGTGTGCTTTGACTTATTTATTACATTTTTTTGCGTGAGAACCCCCTGGGCACAAACCAGATTGCCGCAGAAATACAAAGTGCTCTTCTATGGCTGTCTTCAGCCTGTGATGTTTTTCCCAAGCTTGGGAGCAAGCCAGTGTCCATGTATTGAGCTTATGGCAGGGCTGTGTCTTGCTGGCACTTCACAGATCTAAAAACATCTGTCATTCATTCTGAACTCAAGATATTTCTTTTCTTGCTTTAGCAGGAGGGTTGGGCTAGCCCTTATCTTACCTGAACTCCAATGTGGCAACATTTTTTCCTTTGTAGATGTGGCTGAATATGGCATTCATTTTTTTTGTCCTAATATTGTTACTTGCTGTTAACAAGCTACCGTGTTCCAGTGGGGAGAGTTGGTTTTTCCAGGCAAAGGGCAAAATGGAATTTATACAGAAAAATAATAAAGGGCATTGAGGTCCTTTTATAATGAACGATGTCAAAGATAGGTTATTACTTATAATAATGTGATTTAGACTTTAAGTAAGCCAGATTTGAACTTTAATTGCTGCTTTCTCTTTGTGACAAACAAATCCAGTAGGTGGTGAGGTGACACAAGATGCCATTTTATGCTTTGTAATTCCAATGTTTCTTGAAAGACTCTTGCTATCAAGTGTATTTGTGTGTGAACTGTTCTTTCACCTGAATAGAGCTTTTTATTGTTTTGAAGACCGGTATATGCATGATTTGGGTATCTTTATGAGGTATTATTATTGTAAATCAATTTTTTTAGGGAATAGTATATATTTCATTTTCAGTAAATAATGTAGCCAGGCTAAAGTGAAAAAAAAGGGGGGCTCAGTTTAAAGAAATCTTTATTTCCATAAAATTGCACACCTATAATTAGCAACTGGTGGTGCAGCTGTGCAAGCTTTTGTAACTAAAATGCTTGTGTCCTTGATTATCTGACTTACAGTGGCAGAACAGGCTATTTAAGTCATTGTGATAGAATGAATTGAGCTTCATGGCACTTAAACCGTTTGAATACTAATGGATTTAAAGCACAGAGTTTTTTGAAATGGTGCCCACTCATCCTCATGCTATTCATCCTGCTTCTCTAGCTCTGTTTTCTTCTAACTACTGATAGTAGCACTCAAACATCTGGACCTTAAAAAGTGAAAACACATAAGTATTTGATTTAAGTGTGAACTATCCTCTGGGATGAAAGAAATGCCAGAAGGATGTAGTATAGTGCTATTTGCTCTAGATACTTAGACTCTTCTGGAAAACTGAGCAGCCAGTTTTCAGAAGTGTGTATTGGAAGAGCTGAGGGGTGACAGTGTCTTTCGTTTATTCGCCACACTGAAAATCTTTAGCTGCTGGTAAATGTAAGGCTGTTGATGCATGTAAGGCTTAGACTGCTAGTTTTTTTGCAATACTCAGCTCTCCCCTGCCACCCTATTCGTGCCTATCATTGGGAACAGCTTGCATATGAATTTTCAGGAAAAATTGCTTTGGTAGGATGGGTGCAGCTGCTTCTTAGACTTCAGCAATCCTTCAGACTAACGGGGTTTTGCTTGCAAACTGAATGAGAGAAATATAATCATATGCACCTTCTAGTAACATAAGTGACTCAAGTTACTTCATTGTTTGATTACTGTAAATAGGACAAGGAACCAATATTTACTTTTGCTTTGGTCTTTCCCTGGTGATTCATAGGAACTGGCAAAATGAAGCAATAATTAGGATCCTATTCCAGTATAAGAGATTTTCTATCATTCAGCATGTGGTGTTTCTCTGTTTAACAGAAAGAATCTGACTTAAGAAAAGGCCTCGCATCTTCACTGCTTGGTGAAAATGGAATATTACTTTTGACTTTGGTGTGGCTGCATCTGTTGGAGGGCATGTATGAATATGTGAATTATGCTAGATGTATGGCCTAAAACATGGTTTCATTATCATAAGATAAAAGCTGCTGTATGAATGCGAATGAAGTTATCTGATGAACTATAGCTTTAGGACAGAGATGAGGGGTTTTGGCTAGGGCAGCTTATTACACCCCTTCTGAATGCGTTAGATCACTGTGCATCCAGTTCTTTGTAGTTAACTGACCTGGATGACCTAAATGCTGCTGCTTTCTGTTGTAGGACAGGCATTTCTTTGGACATATGTCACTATGACAGCTATAAGGATATACATGCAGTCCCACCTAATAAATATGATTTTGCAAAAAAAATTGCAATCTTGACTAAGAAAAATTAAAAGATTTGTACTAGTGACTGAAATACTTACTGCCCTTCCAACCAGTGATTCCAAGTGCTCTTGTGGAGGGTAAATCCAGAAGGTGCAGAGCCAGAAGCAAATTTTGCTGCGCAGTTGGATTGCAGCACCCTTCTTTCCAGGAGAAGCTCTCATTCACTTACTCCTAGGATGCAGAGCTTCTCCTGGGATGTGATCCATATACTTGTGCTTTTCTGTTTTCTTTCCTTTCTAGCACTACCACTCTTTTCCTTGTTCTAACTTCCGCTCTGGGAATTTATCCATTTTCCTTTTAGAATCTATATCTTTCAGTATTACTCTTTCTTCCTTGCTCCCCTTGTCTTTTCCTCTAAATATCTTGCCTTTAGTCCTCTTGTCTTCCCTTGCCTTTAAAGATCTTCTGACAATAAATTTAATGGAAAATCTAGACTCCAGCTCTTCATTTGGGCGTGTTTGGGAAAGAAGTGCTGCATTAACTGGAAGTTCTCTATGTGCTGTGCTCTACTGAGATGATGCACACAAAAAATATGCCAAAAAAAAGATTAGTCAAGATCAGGGGCAATCTAACCTGGACTTGTCTGGGTCAACAACCTGGACTTGTCTGGGTCAACAAATGCCTCTTATTTCTGACTGCAAAAAAAATATCTATCTATAATGCTTTTCTAAGGCAAGAACATTTTTGGTTGCATCATTTCAAAGCTTCTATGAGCTATAAGTACAGCTAGATTGCTCTAATCAGCCTGTGCTTCATAAAGATGGCATAGTTACCTTTTGAGTGATGCAATTAAAATTGACTTCCAGCACCCTTGCTATGTCCACCAGCAAGTTGGTGGCATCATGAGCAGCTGATTCTTAGAACTACATAATGAGCAACACTCTGATTATCTTCTGTATTTATAGAAGGCTGATGTGTAGAATTTGTGGATTGGGGATGCATTGGAGCTAGGAATGTGTTTGATCACATCGGCTGGCAAGCAGAGGCTGGCAGGGTGCGTGGGGGGGGGGTCTGACTGTGAGTTCAGGTGATTGCATTCCCTCGCTATTTGCTCTGGCACTGCCAGAGATGAGAAAGCAGGGAATTTTGGAAAACCTGTTTTGCTCAGTCCCAGGCTGCAGGGGAAGGGCATTCCCTCCAACTGTTCCTTCCCTTTCTTGGACAGTCCTCATCCTCTCTCTTGCCTCGGGGCTAAAAATGGTCTGGAAAAGAGGAAGCTAAGAGCACAGAGAGGAGCAAAGATGTATTTAGGATTATGCAGCAATTAAAATGGGATTGTCTGTAGGGTGGGAAGGAAGGAAGGAAGAAAAGAAGGAGGAAAATTGTTCTTATTGCCCCAGTCCTGGTAGTTTTGTTAACAGTTTATTTACACTAAAGAGCAGGAAGCTTGCAAGTGCTAATTTTGAGCACCTGTACTGATTCAGTGGATTACTAATTAAGGCCTGTGAAGGAGGTTTGTCAGACAAGTTTCTTGTTTACTTGTTCTTTCAGACATACATTTACGATGTCACATATGTTTTATCATTTTTTCCATTGCAATATGTATATCCTCCCCTTTCCTGGGTGTATAAATATGGAGGCTGTTAAAACTGCAAAAGATGCACTGCAGATCAAGGAATAGCAAACCAATTTGGATGAGATTACTAACATCCAGAGAAGAATCTGCAGGAAGTTATTTGACTTTTAACCTCATCTTCTCATTGCTGACTGCAAGTAACTTTTGTTTTTCTCTAAAAATGCTCTGATCTACTGACGTTCCTGCCAATAAACTCCTCTACTGGATTATTACTGGAAGATGGACAGAAGAGTTTATAAACTCCTTATGTAAATCATTTCTTTTAATTTGAGCAGTTTTGTATGAAATAACTTTTTCTTTAGGGCATTTCTTTAACAAAAATGTAGCTGCTTGCCATGCTCCACCTTGACCTCTGTTTACCTTTTAGGGCAGCCAACTTTACTTTTCATCATTCTATGTATTGAAATTAATGGGTTCTGGCTGGTTCAGCAGAAAATGTCTTGTTTCCTGAAAAGCACCATGAGAGGTTGTTTTTATAGTACCATTCATGCTTGAACAGACATGGTAAGTACCAGAAAGTTTCACTTAAGCTGTTCTCCCGAGACTTCCAGCTTTGCTTTAGAGACAACTGACTTTTCTCAACTTTTGGGTTCCTATCCTAAACCAAACCTCTGAACCTCTTTTGAAGCCTGCCTGTTCTTACAAGAAACCTTAGTACAGAGGAGGTTTGTTTATGAAAGGATATATTGGAGTCCTTTATTTGCAGCCAACAAAAGCAGCTCTCTCTTCCTGGCTGTTCTAATTAATTTTTATTTTTTATTTATTGTTTTGAAGTTAAACAAATCATAGCTTAAAACCCCTCCAACCGATGCCTCAAGATATTTTTGCCACATAGTAAAAATACAAGTACTAGTGCAAATAAAAAGCAAGCCACTGAAGCTTGAAGTATAACGTTGCTTGCAGATGCTTTAGCTGCGTCTATTAACTTGTTCATGACTGCATCTTTTGTCATGAGCTCTGCTGCCGTTTCTCTGGGTTTCTGCTGCTGGAACCAGCAGTAGTAGCATGAGTTCAGGTGAAGCTGGCAGATACGTAAAAAGTGCAGTACTTGGTGTAGTGCAGATATGAGTGTTTGAGTGAATATAATAAACAAAGGTTGTTTTCAAGTGGACTTTATTCAGTATTCCCTAGGAAGAGTTTAAGAATGGCTCAGAAAAAACAGATAATTCCACTTTTGACCCCAATTCCTAATGCCAGAAAACAAGAGGCAATTAAAATCCCCCTTAAGAAAACAGAGCTTTGTATTCCCTCTTGAACTTCAGCACAAGAGAAATCTTTTAGTGTTTTCAATCTGGTTAGACTTCAGTTAACTGTCAGTCTCTCTTCTTTTCCCTTCTATTGCACTACTGCTGGCAGCATTTAATGAATTTTTAAATCTGTGTCATGAATAGGCCGGGTCTCTTGACAGAATATGAAATATCTTCATGAGACAAGGAGCTTTTTCTAGAGAAATGACAAAACCACTAAAAAATAACTTTCGTTTTCTGCCACAACACTTGTATAGAACATAATTAACTTTGAATCTGTAGCAAATACACAGTTCAGTCTTACCCTGTGTACATTCACAGGCATCCTCACATGTTTTTACGTGACAGGCAGGCTGTAGGTCTGGTTCAGCAAACAATGAACAGAATGATCTTGTGCTGAGCGACTAGGTGTGATTCCTGAGCAGTTGTTCAGGTTCATGTGTTCCTCTAGCCAATCCGAATCCTGATACTGCATCTCTCTTCCCTGTAGTCTTCATTTAAAGGTCATTACTGACCCTACTGACTGACTGCCTTCCCTCCATCACTGTTACTTCAGATGTGAAAGACTGCTGGATTTGTTTGCTGGGCTTGCTATTCAAAAATATCACTGGGTCAGGTAGCTAAGTGATGGACTCCCTCTGATATCAGCTGGGCCCCTGTGTATTCCTTAGTTACAAAATCAAGGTGTATTTATGAGCCAAAGATGGCAAGAAACTGCAGAGTTTCATGATGAGTCCAGAACAGAAGGCTGATCATGAAAATGAATGTGCAAAGGTTTTCTTCTGAACAGACATTTCCTATGTTACTCTGAGCCCATAAAGTTAGGCCTGATCTTGACAGAGAGCTGTCTTTTTTGTTTGTTAGCTTGGTTTTTTTTGTTTGTTTCACAATGAAACTTGTTTAATTTTACTAGTCAGGAGATAACTTCTATGCCAAGAGCTTGTATTTGGAAACTACGCAGTTATCTGTGTTCTGTGCTGCTGGGTAATGAGATTATGTGAAATTTAAAATACACCCATCACTTTTGCATGTTACAATGCAGTGAAATTTAGGGGATATGCTACAGTTTGTGTAGTCTCGTGACAGAATTTTTGTGGTATTTATCTTGCAGTCACTTGCCTATGTGGTTTTTTTAAAAAAAAAAAAAAAAAAAGAATAAAGTGGTGGAGGGAAATTGTTTTACCTAAATACTATTTGGCTTTCACAATCCCTAATGCTTTAAGGAGATCTTAGCTTGCTCCCTCTGCCCATCAGGTAATGGGTGAGAAACATCTACTTATAGGAAACTGGTGAATGGTTAAGCTTTCTAAAGGAACTCATTACGAGATTGTAAGAATAAAAAATGCTGAGAACTTTAATCTGAGTTAGCCCTACTGTAAAAATGGGCTGATGCGGCGCTGAATCAGTCATTAGCTCTGAGGACAGAGCACTGTGAAGCAGTCCATTAAGGCAAAAGATTGCCCAATTAGATATTCACGTGGCTGTTAAAATTACATCAGAATGTTAACCACTTCCAATTTTCAGTCAAATGCCCTTTTTAAACTTAGACTGAAATGTTAGTTCTTTCTGCACAGCAAGAGGAAAGAAAAAGTGCTTGAAATACTTCTTAAATAACCAAAACCTCGCATCAATTTCATGCCAAGTTGTTCTTTATGTAATTTCAATGGGCTGTGATATTCAACTTTAAATATTGAGAATTTTAAAGAGAATGTTAATATGCCAGTATAATGTCGCCATGCTAGTGCAAATGATGCAAAGATTTCCTTGTAAACCAAAGCATGTTCAAATGTTTTGAACCTAATGATCTTCAAAACTTTTGATGCATTTCAGAGTTTGGGTTGTGGTTTTTTGTGGGGTTTTCTTGTTGGGTGTTTTTGGGGTTTTTTTAATTGCTAAGGAAAGAAGTTGTAGTAAGCCATTCTGGTTAAATTTAACCTTATTTAAAATAGATTTAAATGCTGTTTGTGCTCTCCTTGAAGAAATTGCAGCAGTCACTTGAGGGGAGCCCTTTACTGTATGGTTTACAATTGCTGTTAAATTAATCCTTACTGACCAGTTTCTGGAGAGCTTTGGATTTGGTTTTGTTTGGTTGTTTTGTTGGGTTTTTTTCTGGTTGGTTTTTTTCTGTTTTAAACATCGGCTCAGTAAATACACAGTCGAAAAGTACCTTGGGCTAACAGAGCCCTGGATTCTCCAGAGTTACTTGTCAGTACAGTTGTGGTATTCAGTAAAGTTGATATGAATAGATTCGGCATTAGAATACTAAAGTCAGACATTTGCAACTGTCTAGTGAAAACAGGACAAAGGCACAGATCAGATTACCTGGAAGTCTGCGCTAGTGCTCTGTACTTACCATACAAATACAGTGTCAAGTATATTAGTGCAGTTCCTTCAGGAATGACAAGAAATGCTATAATACCAAGGCTGCGCCAAAAGATGAATATGTAGTATTTGCAGGGATGGCTATTTTAAAGGCAGCGCCAGGGCTGTTTGTTCTAGGAGCTGGTCAGAATCTCTGGATACTGTTGGAATTATATTCCAGCACTGTTGTCAGGGCTATGTTTAGAAAGCTTGTTTTGAAATGTTTATAGGAATATTAAAACTTAATGAAGTTAGAAGTGTCTGATATCTTGAAAATTGGTTCTGCAGAAGATAAACCTAAGAAACCTTTTACCCCAAATGCAGGTTGTATTTTATGGTGATTTGGGTTTTTTACGCTTTTTTTTTTGTACAAAGGGCTGGCAGGCTATTAAGCTCTTTCACATTTATGTATTACATAGTTTGTATTAAATGCCATTGGGCATTTAGTAGTTGGGGTGAGCACAGATTGATGCTATTTAAAGTTTCATATGGCTGTGATAGCATGAATGCAGGCGTTGGGTTAAAAATCATAGAAGAAAAGTAGCTTGTCATGCTAGGGTCTTTAAATGTAAATATTCATAAGCTCGTGTAATGTCTGACTTTATAGGGTTGAAAAATAAAATATTTAACTGAAGGAAAAATTCTTCTATGGAATAACCAGGAAAAGCATCCCCTATATGGTGTAAATTATTAATAGTGGATGCTATTAGATCGAGGGATTGAAGGAGTCCTTCACTGGGCTAGCTGTGGAAGTAGAATAACTCCCTCTGTCATTACTTTAGATTTAGAAGCCCAAAATGTAGTTCAAGGCAGTTGAGTAACTCCTTCACAGTGAGAAGCAATGATTGAAAAACATGAGAATGAATCAGACTTATGATGACAGATTTGCAGGTGCAGTAACTAATACTAGAAATGCAAAGGTGTCTTTTTAATATCAGATTTATATCTACCAGAAAGAAACACAGGAATTGTTTCAAGGTAATAGAAATAGCAAGAATGTGTGGTAAGTAACTGGTATGTACCAGCATTGCATGGGCGAATGGAGATTAAAAGCTTTTAGCAGACTTTAAAACAAATAAATAAAAATAATAAAAATGCTGAGTTTAAGAGATTCCTGAGGTCTAGAATGTGACTAACATATGATGCCTTCATCTGCGAGGGTCAAGTAACATACTGGAAAACTAGACTGCACTGTTTGACGTCATTCATATGGAAAGTCTTAGAAGCTGCTCTAAAGTGTAAGCGAATTTTAATGGTCCAAATGAGAAAACACTTGGAAAAAATGTCACACAATTAACTGTTTACCTGCTGAAGTATAAACCAGTTCCATTGGCAGGCTGCAAAGGAGTATTGAAAGCCAAAGAGATCCTTCCAGAACCTTGAAAGCTCTGAGGAAAGTTGCTGTGTATTATAAAGTGCTGGGAGATCTTTTGCCATCAGTGCCTTTCTGTTCTCGACAGAAGGCAAACAACACAAAATTTGCCTTGAATATGCTTAAGAAGTTTGAAGTTGTTAAGGAAATAGGGTGTTTGTTTCATTTAAACAAACCAATATACCTTGGGGAAAAATGGCTCAGGGGGCCAAAATCAGGAAGCAAATGGGAACCATCAATAAGCCTTAGAGGTTACGAAGGAACTGTAGTGTGTGATCTTAGGATCTGTGGGGGAATCCAGGCTTTACACGTGTACCGTAATTGCCTCTGACAATGCAAGACAAAGCAAGGATTTCAAGGCTAAAATCAATGAAAAGGCACAATAAATAATGAGGCCTCCCTCACTCCAATTAGATACAGGAGATTCAGATCACTTAAGTTTCTGCTCATAAATTGCAAAACACAGTCAGTGAGGAAGCTATAAATGGTGGGGGAAGCCTAAGAGGCAGTTTAAAACATCGTATATAACTGGTAGATTCCAGAGCAGGCTGCTCAGGAAAGACACTTTCAAGTGAACATAAAAATCCTTGAAGTGCTGATCCCAACATGCACAGCTGCAGTAAAGAAGGCAAACAGTGTTAGTGCCAGAGGACTGCAGTGTAAATAAGGGAGCTGCCATTCTCATTATCTGCTGGTTAGAGCATGAGCACAGGGTCTGCTCAGTGTATCTTTGACAGGAAATAGCCACTCTTAATGGGATTTGGGGGAGATGAATCCAACTGGCACCATAAATCCTTGAGGTGTTGGTAAGCGTAAGGCAATTAGGATCCTTTTCACTGTAGAAAGGAGACAGTTTTATTACTTCTTTTAAAGTGTATTTCTTTCTTAAGTGATATAGGTGCTTATTTTGTAAATGTTTTGTCTAAATACAGCAATGGGCGAGGGAATGTAATCTTGCCAGGACAAGCAATCTGAGGTTTTGAGTAGGCTATTTTGCACAAATATGATCTAAGCAAGCTGTATGCTAGTTTTAAATAATTCAAAGTTAGGATTTGGTGTGTTCACCCATGATGCAGTGTGCAAATTCAAGCTTCCAATACAATTGCCCAGCTAGTGTTGCAGAAGACCTGCTTGGTAGATGAAAATGGTGCATTCCCTCTTCCCCTGCTAATCTTTACTCCAGCATCTCACTTAGTGAATACAGTGCTAATCTTCTGGATGCAAAAGGCATCTCTTTGACCAAGAGCTATTGGGTAGGTGCGTGGTTCCCCGGGCATTACACAATGGTGGTTGGAGGCAGTGGTGGAAAGGTATGTGTCTGTTGTTTCACCAGGTTTTGAAACTTTCCTGGGGTTCTACTGGTGAGGGTTTTTTTGTGCAAACTATGTCTATGCCCATTTTATGCACAGTTCTGTTAGAAGCTGTTACAGTATAAGCTGACACTCTTTGTTTTTATAACATGCTCATCACCATGGTATCTGAGCACTTTGTTTTGCACTGGTAACTTTGGAGCTTCTGCTAATGTATAGAATCATGGTTTTTTCCATTCCTTTTCCCAAAAGGCCATTACTTATTTTCCTGTACCAGCTGGGGACTTCACTACAGATTAACACCCACCCCCCTGCCCTACTCCTCAATTGGAGGAGATAGTTTATTGCTATTTCCTTCTTTCAGAACTGTGCAAATTCCTCAGTAAATGGGCTGGCACACACACCATATAGCCAAGTGTTTGTGGGTTTGTTTTTTTTGTTCATATGTCCAGACTACAAATATATCACTATCTGCAAATTGTTTAAATTCTTTGTGCCCTGCCTTGGGAAGTCTATTTTAGAACTGTTTTATATGAAATCTGTGGTATGGTTCTTAATTTTTCATTGCTTTGCATGCAACCCAGATGCTGAACTGTGGATATTTAGTCCCATATGAGTGGAAGGGAAATTTAATGTGGTATGCTAAGGGTTTCATATTGCTGATTACTGATCAGATTATTCTGAGCCTAAGAATGAAAAGGCTTTTTCATGCTATGTGGAAGGGATTCAAATTCCACTGAATCAGAAAGACAACTTATTTCTTTGCTTGATTCACATTGCTAATAGTGATTTCAGTAATTACATTCTGATCTTAATAGCACTTGTTCTTACTTCTTTGCCTACATATTTCTGATCCTTATTGAATCATCCTCAGTGTTGATACTAACAATAATGAGGAGCATCTACCCCTGTGGGCATGCCTGAACATGTCAGTGGGCATTGTAGATAGAAGTTTTGTCAATGAGGTAGCTTGTGAAAAAAGGATGACAGTTTGTCAAGGAAAAGTACTGTGTTATATCTGTGGGATTGCACTGTATAAATCAGCTATTTTTATTTGCTGAAGTAATATGAAATAATCACGCTGACAGCTCGTTTGGCTGGTGTCTCAGGTTCCTGTTCCTCACATTGTCTTGTAGCATGGTCAGTGAACAGAACTTCGAGCCATTCTGTAAACTTCTTTTCCCCCTGAGAAAATCAGGGTTGTAAAACTTGTCTAGTGAAGGGTTTCACAAACCAGAAATGAAGAAAACTAAGTAATAGAAGAGTGATACCAAATTCCCATATAACTTGAGGGAACCTCCAGGTAGAAAAATTGCAGGAATGTGGGTATCTGGCTTGTGGTACTTTTTAGGAGAAATGAAAAATTGCACTTAGGAAATGGAACATTCAGAATATAGTAATACAAACTTTGGGAAATGATCAAATGGAAACTTGTTTGCAACAAATTGCTTTAATGATCATCATAAATGTGTTTTAATTTGGATTAATTACAGCCTGGGAAAACTTTACTTCTAAATAAACTTCAGGAAAATGTCATCCATAATGAATATACTAAATAAGCTTCAGTATAAATAAATGGGTCATGGCTCTCCTTTCCACTGAAGACTTGCTGTGTTTAGAAAATGTAAACAAAGCCCTGCATATATACTGTACCTTAAGGTATTTACGTAGTGACAAAAGATCACTTTTTCATTTTCCAACCATCACCAAGGGATTGCAAAGCAATCAAACTTTAACAGCCAATTAATCTCTCTGGATGATGTTTGTGTAGCACTTAACCAGTTTCAGTAAATTAGATCCCTGTGGGCTGGGCTGTTACATTGATAGAAATGTTACTGCTAGCTGGAGGCATTCATTTACTAGTTTGTAAGAACAGCAGTGTTGAGAAATCGTGAGCATATGGAAACAAACACTCTGCACCTTTTTAAAAGAAATGCTATCTGTGAAGAATAGAAGGTTCCAGGAGTCACCCCAGCATGGAGCCTTACTAAAGTAGTTTGCCAATTCTGTTGGGCTGGAGAGTTTGCTGTTAAATTCCCTGTAAGAAACGGAAGAAATCCATTGGGAGGCAGCTGTGGCTAAAGAAAGATAATTCATTGCAATAGCATCCACTTGAGCAAATTGTTAAAGGAGCAGATTTATTTAAAAGCCTTTTCCTGGGCACCTAAGAGAAAATACAGTAAAATAACTTAAAAAAATCTCCAGGAGAGCAAAAGCATATGCATGTGATAAAAATCTATCAAAAAAGTATTGTGTTTGAAGCTGGACACTTCAGTGTGGTGGTTTAAGGCGTCTGCACTAGTTTTCAGGCTCTCTGTGTGCAAGTTGAAGCCCACAAAGTGTCACTGCAAATCTTCAAGCAGAGAGCCACATGGCTGATGCCTGTGTACCCATGGCAATAGAGTTACAATTACTAGGATCTGGATTCTCTCTACGTGCTCGTCAAGGATCTTAGCAGCGCCATGCATGATTTCTATACTAGGTTGGTGGAAGGATTCTCTTGCCCATCATGATTCTGGGGAGGGGTCCTGGAGACTCATGAATGAGTTCAGCTCTGTCTGCTTCTTGCTTGGGTCAATTCCAGCTGGGAACAAGGCAGGAATCCTGTGTTGAGACAAGCTGTTCCTGCTTGCAGCTGCGCCAGTGTTGCATTCAGGATGCAAACACCGGGAAGGGAGATGGCTGAAAGCATTTCAGTAATAGTTTCTGATCTGTGAAAATGTCAGGAGATCTTGAGGGAGAAGTTAATTCCTAGCAGAATGAAGGCACTTTGTGAAAGCCGCAGTTTAGATTGCTGCTTTTGGAGCAGGTATGTGGTCAGTGACACGTGGTTGAGATCACATACTGATTCTGGCACAGCGGACATGGAAACTGTATGTAACATTGGCCTTTCCTGGTAAGAGTTAGAGAGGCTGTGGAAGTTCAGAACTTGCTGCTGTTACCTGAGAGATGTCAACCCAGGAGTGTCATGACTTAACCTGTTGGTAGGACAATTGGAGAAGCAATTGCCTTTTTTACATATCTTTACTGCCTCGTGAATGTGCTCGCTGTGACTAGATGCTTGCCTCTGAAAGAACAGCCTTCCCAAACCCTGCTTGAGCCTGTGGCACTTTGGTTCCCAGAATTTATTTGCTACAATATATGTGTGAATATTAAAATATTGAGAAGTTTGTGAAAGCTGTTCACTGTTCTGTGGATGTTTACTGAGGAAAAAGCAGGGCCATGAGCTCCTGCTGAGAAAGACAGGTGGTAGCAAATAGGAGCTGACCTTTGGACATGACCTTCTGCTTTATTCTTTCCAGTAACTTACATTATCATGCGGTGGCCCATGATGTGGCCTGACCATATGGTGTTAGCAGAAGATTTAATTATATTGTAGGCTGGCAGCACATACACTTGTAAGGCCAGAGAAAGAGATGATAAAAGAGATCTGATCCTGTATCACACTGCTATTACTGAACTTGATGAACTTATGGCCTAGATATCACAGAATGGTTGAAGTTGGAAGGGCCCTCTAGAGGTCATCTGGCCCACCCCCCCCAACCCCCCACTCAAGTAGGACCACCTGGAGCCAGTTCTCCAAGACCATGCCTTAGATGGCTTTTGAATATCTCCAACGGTAGACACTCCACAGTGACTCCCTGAGCAACATGTGCTAGTGCTCCGTCACCCTCACAATGAAAAAGTGTTTCATGGTGTTCAGGTGGAACTTCCTGTGCTTCAGTTTGTGCTCAGTACCTCTTGTCCTGTCACTGAGCAGACAGTGAAAAGAGTCTGACTGTGCCTTCTTTGCAGGGCTGAGGAGAGGTGAAGTTTTTGCCTCCCTCAACCTTTAGGCAATACTTGCCTAATGCAGTCTAGGATACCATTAGCCTTCTTTGCTGCAAGGGCTCATTGCTGGCTCATGCAGATGATACTGTTTGCTTGGGTACAGTTGTTCTCGGTGGCCTGTTTAGCAGGACTTGGTACCTGTTAATGGTAGGTATGGTATGCTGAGAACAGTTTGAGCTCTTTGAAGTGATACAGACTGCATCTAGCAGTTGCCCTTTGTGCTCTCATAGTCATAATTAACCCTTGCTTCTAGAAACCTCTTTTAGGTGTTTTTTATTCTAGTGCCCTTGAAACACTGCTCTGAACTTCTACAATGAATACAGGGGAATGATAAGTATAGATACAGTTCTAGGTTACTCCTTGGACAACTGGAAGCATGATGGAGAAATTATTTACTTAGACAATACAGCAGTTTTCATCAAGGGAAAGAGATAACTATTAACTAGGTAAGCAGAAAGTAGCGTAGGGTATGCGAATGCAATAAGAGCAAATGTATAGGCTCTTGCGGTTCTGTCTCCAAATATCTGACTAGGACTTATACTACAAGTGTGAATGTTTAGAAATTCTGCTTGAAAACAAAATAGGAATTTTGCCCCATGCTGTAACAATTGTAGCATTTGCAAGAGTGGGCAAGAAGGTTTTTGAATGTGGATATTGTGGTCAAAACATAGTTTAGAACATAGGGAAGCCTGTAGTATAAATGTGCTATTCATTACAATTTTCTAACAAAGATGTGGTCTGAATGGTTGATAATGAAATGCTTTCTCAGTGCAGTGATTTTACTTACTGTTTAAATGCACAATGGACAAGTTTGGATAGAGGCTCTTTTTTGAGAACAGATGAATGACTTCATGTATTGAATAAAATTACAACTTCCTAAATGACATGCTGGGAAAATAAATGTATTTAAGTGGTATTTAGCTCTAGGGGTGAAATGAAAGAACAAAACTACAGGACTCTCTGCAGCCAAGTCAAGTTCTGACAAGGTCATGTAACAAAACCATAATAATACCACTCTGGGTTTCTAGTTATCATTTCAGTGTGTGCTCTGACCAGTGAAAGCATTGCTAATTTTGTTTCGCGCAGCTGTCCTTCATGTCATGAGTTTGTATTTTTGTATTGTTGGATCTTCCTGTCTTCCAAATATGCCTGTTTTCTGTATCTTCCGCTGTAATAAGTAGCTTCAAGACTGCTAAAATAATTCTCTCATAGTTTCATCTGGAAGTGACAATAGAATATTTTTCTTCAATTTAATAGCTGGATATAACTTGGTTATACCGTATATCTGCTAAATATTTTCACTCTACAGTGCAGGCAGGCAAATGCATATGATTTTTACACCACAGTTTATAATCAAGCACTGTCAAAGCAGAAGTGAATGGTGTAAAGATTCAAGAGGTGATGCTTCCTCCTGTTCAAACACTTGCCCTTTGCAGAGCATATTAATGGGGTGGGAATCTGCAGAAGGAAAACCATGTGGCACTTTAGTGCCTCTTCCTGTGATCTGCAGCTTGGGAAACTGCCAGCCAGAAGGGTACAAGTCAACACACCGTTCCTGTCACCTACAGGTGCTCCCTGCTAGTCCCCCAAAACACAACTTAAATTTATTAAACATAATAGTGTGTGGAAAACTCAATAGTCTGTTGTCATCCAAGCAGGGCAGCTGCTATTTCCTGGAGGAGGTCAAACATGGAAAATCTAGGTATATGGTGCAGGATGCCTCAGGGAGCAATCAAAGTTATGCTGAAGTTTGGTTCACATGACCAGTCCTGGAGCAGTGGAGTGGTGATCGAGTGACTTCTAGGTGCTATGCTATCGAGCCACTGCTCAGTATATAAGTTATTAAATTTTGTACCAGTATTTGAGGCATGTGCTTCCCATTTTCTTCATACTAGTATGTTGCAGTTCTTTGAGTCTTAGAGCTGATTCTCCTGTGAACTAGATCTGCCATGTAATAACTACCATGCTTACACGCTCATCTCTTTCCTCTACAGAAGAGGAGAGTGTTCAGTTCAGTAGCAGTTTAGCTCTGATGGTATGTGTGTTTCTCTTACAACAGTGGACCCTGGCTTTGCTCTTTAATTTTTCTGATACAAAAGCCTTAAGAAAGGCTGCGTTTACCGTGCCCAAAGGCAATCATACAGAAAAGTGCTGGATTAAAATGTGGGGTTTGATATTGCACTACAGATGCGGAGAACAGAGCTACTTGCATCAGGAGCTTGTGGGATTGGGTGGCCCAAGTTTTTTATTTGGTGAAAATTGTTAAACAGTTTCTGACAAAATTTTTGGGTTGTAAAATTCAAAGAGTGAGGAGGCTCTCTGCTCAAAATTACTTGTATGAAAAACATTCCAGAACAGGACAGACCATGTTATAGGGAAATATTGATTATATTCCTTCTGGGCTGTATTTGTAAGCCTGGTCTTGATGAGAACTCTTTTGAAAGTATGATAACACATGTTCATCTTGGCTTGAATCTGATGCTTAAGGTAGTGGAGAGAGTTAAATTCATTTAAAGAGAATTTTTAAGATGGTATAGACTTTTTTCATCTTTCTTCTCTATAGATTACATCTACAGAAGGGGGAGTGGGAAAATACCCAACACCCCCTATGTTTTCTGGAATAAATATTCTGCACTAGAAAAAGCCACATTCAGTCTCATATGCGCGTATGTGTGAACAGGCAGCAGCGCTCTATGCCCCTGGGACTGGCTCCTATCCAGTGACTGACTTATATTGCAAGGGGAAGCAGGTGGCATCTTTGCACTATCTCCAATTTCAGATTGCATGTTATCTTTAGGGCAGCTTTAAATTCTAGCCAGCGCTCTGTGGGAGCCTCTTGGCACACACCATCTGGTAGAAACACTGAATCAGCCTGGTGTGGTCCTGCCCTCTGGCTGAGGTGAAATTCTGATACTTTTTTTTGTTAGGTTTTCTTTATCCTCCTGCTGTGTGTAACTTCAGATGACCTTTTAACTGGGGACTGTGATGATCTGCCAATGGCAACCTGGATCTAAATCGGATCTTCTAAGCTGTGCTTTGAAAAAGCATTCTTGCACCAAGGAGAGTTTTTAACTCTAGGACTGTGTTGTGATACTATATTCCCACCTAAATTGTCTTTTTTTTCCCCTGTTTGAAAGAGCATCTTAGCTCTAGTTTCTTCCATTTTGTGCCTATGCTTTCCCTTCTACAATTTTCTTGTCCCCAGTGCTTTCTCTAGATCAGAAGCAGAACCAAACAGTTTAAAAAAGCAAAGCAACACTTGGATGCTAAGAGATCTGAGTGACAAACACATGGTGTTTTTTATTTCATTCTCTGCTTCTTGGAGGATTACTCTTGTTTGATTCATTTTTCCTTTGCTGATGAACACCAAGCTGTCCCTTCCACAGGACTGTCCACAGATCTCTTTTCTGGGTGGTGATAGCTGATCTAATCACTGCGTATCTTGGTTGGATTGATTTCACCATCGTACCTGTGGAGAATGACTTTAAAGTTACTGATGTTGAATTCCATCAGATAAGGGCGCCTGGTCTCTGCAAGAACCTTGAGGACTGGCCAAGGAATCTTGGACGTCACCAGCTGGGGAATAGAGTTATTTTGTCTTTTGAGTTGTTGGCTTTTGCTGTATTGCTTTCATCTCCTCATACCTCTGGGTTATTAAAGGTTTGACCAGAAAGAAAGAGAGGGGGACAGACTAGATTAAAAAGTGCTAGCTGTTCATTCCTTGGAGCTTATAGGTACTACTGTATGGTTGAAAAATTATAGCTTTCACTCCGAAGCCCAGAGAGGGTCTGAGGATATATCCACTCTGCCTGGTGGGGTTACGGGGTGCAAATGGCCATGGAAAGAGGACAGACCAAATGCAAGTCGCTTGGCACCAACCCTGTTAGGAATTCCTGGAATGCTCTACACAAGTAAAGAAGTTTTAAATCATTAAATAAGTCTGATGACTTCATTAGGCCTCACTGAAAACATAAGACAAAACAGGAAGAAGCTAAATATTGCTGTTACTGCTAAAATATTTTTAGAAGTTCTTAATTTTGTTGTGCTTTCTCATTGTGCATGATGTGTAGCCAACCTGGTGCCACAGGCTAATATTTTCATTAGTATTCCTATTTATCTTCAGTAAAACTTAGCTACATCTGAAAAAACATGTGCAGAGGATACATATAAGCCATGTCCTCATGTTGGCAATTCTGTTGTTCATGGTTGTTAACTTTACTGTAGCCTTAGGGTTCTCATGCTGACTCTGTTAAGCATAAAGTGCTGTAACTGGGAGTACTGTTTATGTGTTAGGATTTTAAACTTATCTTTACAAATGTTTCTACTAGTTTTACTGTGTTCTTTACCTTGCAGCAGGTCTAGGTGCTCAGACTATACAACTAATAATCCATTGCTTGTGTTTTCCTTATTTTCCCCGAACCCTTGCTCTCTTTCCTAAATATTAATGAAGCAATAGGAAATATGTTAAGAGATCTTATATACTTATATACTGAGGTTGGAATGCCCATGTAAAGTGTTTCAGCAGTTCTGTCAAGGATGGGGGAGGGAGAGGGACAAGTACAAGAAATAGGACTAAATACTTTATTGTATAAGTGCATAGCGGGTCCAGGAGGAGAAACTGAGATCTTCAAAGAGCTTTATCCCGGCAATGCTGGTCTTTTATTGGCAAATTTCCAAACTCAACCTTTGTTAAATGCAGTTAGATAATTTGTGTTGACTATAAAATGGAAGTGTATCGGTAATAGAAATTTGACTAGTGTTCATTGAGGCCAGTCATAAAGTGGGAGAGTTTCAGCACCCTTCACATGCCTTCCATGTTGATTCATGAGACCTGTGAATCACAGAGCTCAGGACTTCAGCGGTAAATGTAGGAGCATCTTGCTGCGGTTATGATAGTTGAGCTTGAGTTATGATGGCTCAACTACTGTAGATACTTTCAGCATGCTACTGCCTGAATACACTGCAGCAGTTTGCTCAGCTGTGTGCTCTGCGTTACCTAAGGGAATGTTTTGAGCTGTAAAGTCCAGGAAAGAGGGATAAGAAAGGGAGGCACAGATGGGCAGGAGGTGAAAGACATTGTGATGGGCTGGGAGGTATTAGGACTGAAGGAAAGGGATATGGTGTTGAGGGCCTGATTGGAGATGACAGTATGTGCCATCAGGGAAAAGAGGAGGCTGGACCTGAAGCTTGAGGATGAGGTTTGGTTAGACAGACCCAGAGTTCAGTAGAAGTAGTAGAGTAACAGAAAAGGCTTCTGCTTCTCAGCATTATTTGAGGCCTTTAATGTAAAACTAGTCCTGTTTCCACATCTGTCATACTTATCTCTAAACAACAGAAATAAAAATCAATGCATCTGATTTGTTTTATTTGCAACTGTAAACTCACTGGAAAGTTTTAGGGAGTAGTCTATTGCACATTACTGTACATAGGACTTAAATCTGCTGGACGCTGTATTATACTGTTCCCTCTAGAAGCAGATGTTAATATGTTTAACACACAAATTTCATGTTACTACATGGATATGCAGTTTTGTATATGCCAGGTTACTCAGAAATGACATGGAAATCTTCATTGCACAAGTCTTCAATTTTGACTTGGTTAGCAGTTATGATCTGAAGAAGGCAATAAGGATTGAAAAAAAAATCCTTGCTTTAAAAGAAATAGTGCTTGGTAAACCACCTTTGGAGGCGGACACAGTGTTTGGGCCTCATATGTCATTAGTTGCTTTTTGAAAGCCCTGCCTCCTAGTTTCTAAACTGACAGGATACTGAATAAGTGAAATGCCTATCAAAAAGGAAAATGTCTGTCAGAAGTATTGCATCTTCGCCCTGTAGGAGGATGCTTAAAATGTGAAACTGCTCTAAACATTCCCTGAGAAAGCTGCTTAAAAAAGAAAAAGTTGCAGTAATGCTGCCTATTTTGAACATATGCCAACCTTTCAGTTCTTGGTATGCTGTTATCTGTGCGTGAGATCCTGCACTGTCTGAGAACAATGGTGGAATACTGAATGTATGTCCATTTATTTGCATCTAAGGATTTAGTTGCAGGTAACATAGACAGTTATGTAAAATATATCCTCAGGAAAGGTATTATGGTGTAACTCTTCTCATGATGAAATTCTTTAAATAAAAAATTAAAATGTGTAGTTGAATTTCTCTGGTGATAGTGAGCTCTGCACCTCTCCCCATGAACTCTGGAATCCTTTAATCTTTTGCATTTGCTGCAATTTCACCTACTTCAAAGCATTGCTGCAGGCATTGGAAAGGATCCTCGCACTCAGTGGGAATAGGGCGGGGATGTGAAATTCTGTCATCACTTGGAAACTGCAGCCATTTCTGAAGTGCCAGCGTGATCTATCTTTACAAAAGGGCAGCAGTATTATGCAACTGATTTGGCAATGTAGGAAACCATGTCTGTATTGGCTGTAGTTTTGAAATGTGTTTTTTTTTTAAAAAAAATCCTAATTCTTTATACTGAAAAGCACTTGACAAATAATAGGAGAGAGCTGAATATAGTATGGTAATGATAGCTGCACATCTATATGGATAAATGCCCTTCTTATTGTTTTGAAACCAGCTGTAAGAAGATGAATCTGGACATAATCCAGCTGTTGATATGTGGGGTCTGGTGGTACTGGAATGTAACTCAGGGTCTTAGGAAAGAGCTGGAGAAGAGGGAGTGAAGTGTTAATTTGAAGAGGTAAGGCTGTGTTAGTTTTATTAAAGAAGGTAGTCTGAATTTTAGTTGTTAGCACTTGTCTGTCAACCGATCCTTTAAGAAATAAATTCTGCTTTAGGGTATGCGAAGTTTTAGGTGGGCTAAAGGTGGTGATGTCTTACAAGAAGCCAATCCCATGCTACCTCTATTAGTAGGAACAGTAGGTCAAACCCACTGGTGACTGATGTGAGAATGATAAAAATTGTAATGAAAATATTTGTCATCTCTCAAGACTGGTTATACTTGCATGAATAAACAAAAGAATCATGTTATTCAGATACCTTAGTTTCGTATGAGCTCATATTTTGAAAAAAGATTCAGTCATAAAAGTCTCAATCATTAATGGCATCTGCTTACACTGAGTTGTACGTTAGCATATACAGCTGCTGCTTTGACTTGCAAAACTATGAGATACTGCTTTTTGCTGATGGAATTTAAGTGCAGAAGAAGCTGCGAGATTTTTATGGTACTTAGATTGTGTTTTATTTTAAAGGCCATATTAAGAGCATTCTACAATTAAGTTTCAAAGGAATTCGGCACTATAAAGCATTTCAAGCTGCCACTGCTATGAAGAATTATAATTCATGGGGTATAAAAAGCGACTAATCTGTTCCTAAAAGTGAAATCTAAGAAATTCAAGTGACTATAGGTTTTTTTTGTGGTGCAGTGCACTTAGATTATAAATTCACATGGTACTAGGAAGAGAAGGGAATTTCCAAGCGGCTTCCAAGGTTGGTGGAACCCATTTTTACTTTTTACTTTTTTTGTTTGTTTTTATCTAGCTAATGAGTTTTCAGATAACCTCTACCATCAATCTCTCAGTAAAAGCTGAATCAGTTGGAAGGGCATCTTGTGTAGGTAAAATACATTTAGAATGTAAAGCTCAAACATCTAAGTTTTGCAGTTTTACTGTGACTTTGTTAGCTCATAATGAGTGCTATATGTCCATTCTCCAAACTAACGCGCAGCCTGATGTCAGGTGAGGAAGAACAATTTTCAAGCTAGAACTAGGAGAAACATGGGCCGCGGTGTCCAGGAGCTGTTTTTTAAAATTGAAATAGCACATTATCTGTTTGCAAAAAATAACCTGCAAATATAAAAATTTTCTCTAGAAATTTACCTCCAACCTTTAATTGCTGTTGGAAAGGAAGGAACTACACTGCACTTTGATCTGTACTTAATAAACTTGATCTTGGTTTACACTTCCTTCTGTTATGAAAGATCAAAGGATGCTTAAAGCTGAGACCTGCTTGGATTTTGCATGTTTAATGTGATGTTATTTTGGTTTTAGAGTTAGAGACAGTGCTGTTTCCTTGAGGCGATAAGCTAAGGATAGGTAGCTATTATTGAGCCTTTGTGATAATCACCCTGTGTTAATGTTATAGATGCCCAAACAGCACGTAATCTGTTCATGCCATGTGACTTAGCCCAGTTAACTAGCAAAGATCAAACCAACCAACCAAACAAAAAGCAATAAAACAACTTACACATTTGCTGGTGCTTTATAAAAAGTACATAATATTTCTCTACAGAGATTGTAAAGTGTGTAGACAATCTATAATAATCTCAGTCAAAAATTAGTACATGATGTACCTAAAAAAAAAGTCATGACACAACATGGCCAATACTGACATGAATTAATTTATGTATGCTACTAGACATGACATCATTCAGAAGGAACAAGTGTTCCTTTTAATTAATCTTGAATAGGACACAACCTCTTACCTGCCCAGGCAAGAACAGATTAAGAATTATAGTATATCTCTACAACAAGGGATCAAGCTGTCATGTTCATTCCAACTTTATAGCTTTCCAATTTTACAAGTATTGTAATTGCAGTGTTGTTGAGTCTTTAATTGCATTATAAAAATTATTTTAATCAGTGTACTTTATTCTGCAGACATTCTGCTATATGACCTTATGCAACATAAACATAATGCTTTTGTTGCATGATTGTATGAATCATGGAATTAAAAAGTGCAGGTTCCTATAGGCAACAATAAGGATATGGGGAAAAGAGTGCGTATAAAAATTGAACTCCAAGGTATATATACCATTTTTTAGTTTTTAACCTTAACATGTACACACCATCTACAACTATTTTAGACCTGCTTATCCATAATCAGGATTGGCCTCAAAATTGTATTTCTTTTGGTGTTTTCTGGATGTTTCACTTTGTCCAGCATTATATAAGGTAGAAATGAAGTAGTTTGGGATGGCTGCAGTATTAGATAACGAGAGAAAAAACGATAAACACAATTTTACCACCGGTTCATCTGTGGGCTTTCTTTGCAATTTTAATTTCCCAGATTTCTGTGTTTTGATAAGAATTGCTTGCATTATTTCCTCAAAACATCAAAATATCTTATTGGACTGTAAGCAGAGTATAGGACGAATCTAAGAAATACAAGGATTCTAGGTTTTGCTATTCTATACTGTAGCACCAAAATGTAGTCTATGGTGGCATGATTTTGCAAGCTCAGCAAGCCTAAACAAGACTCATGTTTGGCTGTGAGACCACTTGGGAATGCTGGGTACTGTAGGCACAAACCAAAAGGTCAGGATCAAACTCTTGGCAAATATTAGACCACAGATGCTGAATGAGCAGAAAGACTTCATTTGGTACCATCACTGCTGCTGAGCTGACAGATGGGGAAAAAAAAAGTCCACAACAAAAAGTCCTTCCTCTTCTCTCCAGTGAAAGCTTTCTGTTGTTCTGCTTGTACCTAATCACATCCAGAAAGCAGCGCTTTGTGGTTGCCTCTTTCTGGACTAATGATACAATGCATTATCTATCCATGGCAGTAAAAAGGTTTTGAGGAAAGCCAAAAACAGTATCTTTTGTGATTTTTCTCATGAGCAGATACTAGAAGGAGACAGATAAGAGGCAAGCGTGGACCCTGTGAATAAAAAACAAGACTCAAACTTGAGCTTTGCTAATCCAGCCTAATGAGTAGCTTTGAAGCAGAACTTGTTTTTTAATGGCTTTTTTTGCAGGTTTACCAGGTGATTAGTGTTAAGAAAACCAATTGCTTTCCAGCTGTTTTCCTACAGTTGTGTGGTGTCTCTTCTCTCTTGATGCTGTGATATCAGAAGATTTTGTTATTTTTTTCTTCAAGGAGACCTGGAAAGCAAAGAGTAAATTTTGCTAAGGTCTAATCAGATTTTCATAAAGTTGAGTCAGAAATGTGATTATTTTCCCGTCTCAGTTTCTGAAGGGTTTGCACTACCTTTTGTGTTTAGTTAAATTGCATCTCTGGCGTCCCTGCTCTTGTGATCCCATAGCAGTAGTTGCATCATTCAGTCATCTTTCAAGAGAGACAAAAGCCCTATCGAGCATGCTGCTAAGAAGTTCAGTGCCGTAGCAGAGTTCTTGGGCCTGCCCCTCCTCCCCTCCCAAAACATTTTTAACACCTTTCCATGTCTGAAACAGAAGAGCAGGGCATATTAGTTCTTGGCTGCTACTGCTGATTTTCATAGTATAGCTATGGTGATGCCCTATAAACATCTCTGAAGA
The DNA here is from genome assembly GCA_009867235.2 of Psittacus erithacus. NCBI lineage: Eukaryota > Metazoa > Chordata > Aves > Psittaciformes > Psittacidae > Psittacus > Psittacus erithacus. The sequence goes on along the minus strand of WYDI02092724.1, from coordinate 81,210 downwards.
AAGCCAGTGTCATAATAGAAGGAGAAAGCTAATAGAAGATCTGTGTAATGTTCATAGACTGACATAGGCTCCTGTCCAGAAGAGCTCAGTGTGATGTACTACACCAGGCAGGCAGAAGATCCACTGTGATATGATATCCTATGCGCTGTTAACATCTACTCTGCTCTTTCAGCTGAGTGCATCTGAGGGAGCAGCTTGTGCTGTTAACTGACCTGCATTTTAATGCTTGCTTCCATCCCCATTCTTCAAATACTGTAGAATTAAATCTATGAACAAAGCCCAGTAGACTTGGCAGATTCTGACTTTATTCATGAAGGCAGATCTGATGTTCCCTGACAAATTGTTCCAGAGAAACTGTCTTGCAAAATACAGTATCTGCCAGTTTCTTAATACCGAACTATATTCCTATTAGGACATAGTGTTAATGATTCATTTGAAAATACAATGCTTGGTGCAGAGTGGATCTGAAATCACTTAGCATACTTGATTGTTAACTGAGCTAACTGTCCTGTGAGTGCGTTGGCTGCCATCTGTCCATTTACTTGACAGCCTTGGCGGGGGGGAGATCTTGAAAGCTGGCAGTGGTCCAGTTTGCCGCAGGTCTGCTTTCTAGTGTTTTTGTAACAGATGTTGTGCCACATGCCCAAAGCTGCTGCTTGTAAGCTGCTGTACGCTCGAATTGTTAATTTTGGGGGTGCCTGACTGTTTTTGACACAGAATTTGCATTTATTTTAGAAGCCTGTTATGGGCTGTCTTTGTTATAATGGTAATCTGATGAAAGAGACACAGCCAAAACCTCTAGGCTTCTGTCACAAGTTTTCTGATGACTTCAGCAGGCATTGGATTGGATCCTGACTAGCCAGTTGTTAACATTTTTCACCTTTTCCGTTTAATCCTCTGCATCATCTTAAAGTACAGCATTTATAAAACACTTCCTGTGTAATTAGGGACCCTCTGAGTTTGCAGTGTGCTTTTGGGGAATTCGGTGGTCCCTGCTTATCCAGGATGCTCCAAAAGTACTTATATACATAGACATGTGCTTCTTATACACAGACAAACTAGAAATTGCACTGAGTTTTTCTTCCTCCCTTATCTTCAGTACATGATTTCACTGTAAGCCAGTTGATCCTAAATTAATGTAAATCAACCAAGTTGAGGTGAGGCTTTAGAAACTGCAGTGGTTTTCAATTTCATGATTAAAATGCCTTGCTCCTCCTTGTGAAGCTTGGTTGTTGTCAGCAGAGTAGCAGGAGGGAATTATCATCTTCCTGCAGCAAACCCTGCTGCTGCTGATAGGAAAGATTTTCTTGCCTTCTTTGCTTTTCATTAAGAAAAAGGAAAAGGGGGAAAAAAAGGTTAATTAGGCAATGTAACATGCAGCATTGCGTGTATCTGTACGCTTTTTACTTGTCATCCGTTTCAAAAGGTTTGCTATAAGAAACAAATAACATGGCTGTCCACAGAATCTGTCTCCCAACCTAGTTTACATATCTACTTGATCACTGTGTAGTGGACTGTCTGTATGATTTTTTGGAGGATGAAGAATGGTTCAAGTGTGACTGTTCAGCTGTAAAAGCAATTACCCATTGATTTGCTGTTGACTGTGTGTGTAAATAAAATATAATAAAATAGGCTGACCTACTCTGTGTTAGGCATGGGAAGCTTTCTGATCTCAGTCATTCATTTATCACCTTTCAATGGAAAACTTTTACGTTGTTTCTTCAGCATGTGCCCTAGCTTGCCTTTGTATGTTGTTTGAGCCTCTTTAAGCTTAAAATATTTGGTTCAGAGTCTCTGCTTTTTAAAAAACTAATGGAAGATGTACAGAATAAAATTTGATTACAAGATTGAATCTTCTTGATTAGTCTTTGTCATTCAGTTTGTTAAATACCATTTGCCCATCAGGGAAATGCATCCCACGTGCAGAGAACAGTGCTGCAGAAGTGGTCATATGTAGAATATCCTGAATTTTGGAAAAGGTGTTCATGTTCTATTTAACTAGAATACTGACTAGGTAGTTAATCATAATTGGGATCTTGGGCTGAGAAATGCTACTAGTTCATGTTGTGTATGCAGATATTTGTTACTCAGCAACAAGTGTCACACTCTTTCCAGATGAGTTATTAGTCATTGTTAAAATGACAGGTATACAGTAAAAGTTTAATGCCTATGAAATGACCTGGAAGGCTGCACATGCCTTAGCATACAGAATATAATTCAGAGTAATAGAGGTAAGCATTCCAGAGTGTTTATGATGATTAAAAAAACTCCCTACAAAATACTGCCATGTAAAAATGAAACAAAGAATTCAATTTACTGTTCCAATAATGCATGCTTTACAAATGTACATGCTATAGTTTACGGATGCATTTAGCTGAACAAGGCAACAAATGTTTTCTGCTGTGAAGTAATATGAGGCATTGTATTTGTCTACAGTTGAAAATGTGTAGTTGCTTTTCTGAAGATTGGTAGTAATCTTATTAAAGCAGAACAAGAAACTGTTACAATATCAAGATTCCAGTAGAGAGTGGGCAGAAAAGGTTCACTTAAATCAGATGAAGATACCACATGTATCTATTTTAACTGATAAAATACCACACCTTTCTATAACTACTAGCATGGGAACAGAGTTAGTGTAAGCTGTAGCTAACACAAGCATTTTCCATACTGTACAGTTTAAGTTACATAAAAACAAGCGTCTGCAGTATTTCTCTAAAATATAGACAGCAAATTCTGTAATAGTTTCATCAGAACGGTTTCTCTGGTTCTTACCTGTTTAATCCAGAGACAGATGTTGACAGTTCTGGTGCGTTACTGCTTGTGCCAGGGCTTCAGGATGCAGCTCAATTCTCTGCGTGCTGGATATGCATTGGTATAAATACTGTACTAGATCAGATTAGTTGTAGTACAAATTGTTTGGAAGACAGGCAATAAAAACAAAGAACTTTAAAGTTCATATAAATAAGGCTGTATAGAAGCCTTACTTTTATACCTCCTATCTATCCTTCTAATCCTAAAGTCAGGCACTCTCCCTCTCCCTCGTCTTTTCTCCATTGCTTAGCAACATTCATGGGTGAACTTACTTAAAGCAGAGCTTTGTTCCCAGATGTGTTTTCAGTAATATTTGTAGGCTCAACAGTTCTGAGATGCAAAAATCAATCCCCTTCCTTCTCACCACCATTAGCCAGCTTCGTTAAATAGTCTCTCTTCTCTCTTTCTGCACCCCAGGCATGTTTCAGTTTTTGTCTCCACTGTTTTGATCTAACCAAGAGTGATGTGGGAAGGAGGGGGGAGGTTCAAATAAAGCTTTAATTATGGAGGACACTCATACAATATGTGCAACAAAGCTGCATGTTGGGCATCGAATGGGAGTAGAAATACAGAATGGGTCAAGTAAAGAACTATTATTTCTCGCCACTCAATTTGATTTTTGAAGCTGAGATTGAATAAATGGTATTTTTAATGCCAACAGTTACATACTGAATTGGTATGACCAACTGCGTATTACAATATAGCCTTGAATAATCATTTTAAGTAGGGAGAAGCTACAGTAACTAATTGCTTCCTACATAGTTTCTCTAATTTTGGCAACATAGTGGCAGATCAGGGCTTCCTAGAAATGCTCAGTTTGCCAGGCTAATCTGTAATCACTCCTATTTCTGAAGGATGAACTGGTTTATCCATTCTGTTTCCTGTTCCTTCCCCTGGCTGTTTTTCTGCAGTTCACTGAGCTTTTAGTCCTGGGTGGGTTTTAAGTGTTTTTCTTCTGCAAGCCACATGATGTTAATGTAAGTGTCTTTGATCTTGAAAACAGCAAAGTAGACTTCTGTTGAAATGCAAGCATTTCTATTGAAGTACCTCTCAATTTATGTGCAGAACACTTTGTTTATATGAAAGACCTATGCAAAAGCTGGTGGTAGGTCTTCATGTCTTGTATTGCTCCAACAGCGCCGTAACCAAGTTGCTGATGTTCCATTGAAAATACCCTGTGTTTTGAAATGGAAAACTTGCCAGTCATGGCAAAAGCTTGGAGCTTTTGTTAGGCAGAATCATCTAGTATAAAGATTGTTATATTTAGACATCTATTATGGATTTGATGTTGACACTCAGTTGAACTACCTACCTTGTGAAATCAGTAATTTTGGGGGCCCTGTTGCTCAGAAGGGGATCAGGTATGCGCTTATGTGCTCCCTCAGCTTTAAAACAATGAATAAATGAGGCACCTTAAGAAGTGGCAGAGCATATAAAATCTGCTGGTATATCTCTGGTATGTTTTGTAGGAGTCACAAAGTTGATTCTGGGAAAAGGCTCCAGAATTTTTCTGTGATGACTTGGAAAACTGCAGCTTATCTAAATCTAAAATCAACTTGCCTCAGTTTGTCTGGATAGAAACCAAATGAAATTCTGAGTTATTTTGCATTCTCTCACTGGGTCTTGTGTCATGGAGCTTTTCTGTTGGATACTTTGCTTTCAACAAGAGGTTGAATTAATGAAGGTCTGTGTATCCGTATGTGAAGTTATTTATGAAATAATTCTTCAATACTTTTGATAGGAGTACTGAAGACTTTTGTGATTTCTTATTCTCTCTCACATACTAGCTAGTGTATTCCTGTGACTGCATCTTGGTTTTCCATGGAAAGTGTGCTATTCACTTAATAATCTTTCATGGTTGCAGTGTGGTTTCCTTTTGTTATAAGGAAATACCTTCTCAGTCCTTAAGTCCTGCTTTTCTTTTCCTATTTCTGTTTGGCAAGCTTATTTTATTTTATTTTTTAAGACAATTCTGTATCATTGAGCTATCAAACTGATACAAATATATTTTTTGATGTAGGTGTCATTCTCTGGGGCACTCTAGCACTTCCTGTCTCCTCCATGGTTAAGTCCATCCCCCAGCTTTTCTGTTGCTGACAGACAATATTATGTAGCGCAACTTTCTCTGTATTGCATCCCTTAAGGCAAGGTAATACCCCCAAATCACCAGTTTCCCCACACCCAAGCTCGCAGTTTGGAGGATGTATTTTCAAGTAGCATAATAACTTGCAGAAAATTCTGAAGGGTGCAGCAAACCTCTGAATCTAACATCCTATGGCATTAATCTATTTCTTAGCTTTATTACAGGTCATGGATTAAGTTTAAGAATAGAAGCTATAAATCACATCTTGGTTGAAACTTTCTCTGGCTTTACTCTGCAGGCCAATTTCCTGGTGGAATATTTGATGAATATGGTTATTGCAAGTGTGAAATATTTTTAACTCCTCAGAACTGTGCAGAAAGGCACTGTTCTGGTCCATGGTCCATGGCAGTCCATTTACTGTACTTGTGTATTGAGAAATTTTATTGCACCACAGAACTGAGTTATGTTTGCCTATCCTTGCTTCTGTTGTCTTGGAGAATATAGCTAGATTTTATATAGAAGCTAGAGATGATAGTCTTTGAAGGAGAAGCATGCATTTATTTTCTCTACAGTGTAATTCTACCACATTTCCCTGTTACTGATGTGCAGTCAGACAGCAGAATGTTTGAATCTTTTTCCTCCCATCACTATAAGTGAAAGCTGCTTTTTCAAGAGTTAATTGGAAACTGGAGAGGCCACTTCCTGCCGTGTACAGTTGTCTGAATTTGGTCTAAACAGCAATAGATAAGGAAAAGTCTTGCGCTGTGCTGCTCTCCCACTGTTGCAGTAGAAGTGGTTTTCAAAGAGAGGTGTTAATCTTCGGACCAGTGTTCTCTAATCTACCTGAATGGCTTTAGGAGTTATGTTTGTATATGTAGTCTCATAAAGCCAAAGGGAGTTGTTAATTGCTTTGTAACTGTCACAGCTCCTGATCCTTTGAAAGTGAAAATCACTACTATTGTAATGATTTTTTTTCTTGTTTCTTTTTTAGGTGCTGGTTTTTGTTTTGGTTTTCTTTCATTTATTTATTTTTTTTTTTAGACAGAATACATTAGAAATTGTACCATTGGGCTGATCTGAATGAGCAGTGGTTAATTTTTTGCAAACATCAACCAACAATCAATTGCTGCTCGCTTAAAAGCAGATAAAGGGGTTTTTTTATGTGTATTTAATATATTTGTTTGGCCAAATATTCAATAGAAAACTATACAGCAGCTCAGTCTTGCTGTCTTTCTAAACTCTTCAAGCTACTTGAACTATTGATCAGTGTGAAACCTGGTCATGGTTTTGCAGGAAGCCGGTGCAAGTGTGGAACTAGTTCTCCACTGTAATAGCCTAGTGTATCACCAGGTGCCTTGTACCGTTAGGATTTAGGCATAATGCTGGTGGTGATGAGGCTAAAGATAACACACTTATCTTGTGCTTTTCATGTTTAAAGCACTTTAAAGTTGGTATCTAATTAATCTGTACCACAGCCAGATTAAATATTCCAAGTGGTTCTCCAGCTCAGTTGCTGTCATTATCAGCGATTTGCAGGTGATGGGATATTCTGCCTTTATTCTTTAAATTCCTGCTGCGCTTTGAAATCCTGCTGACTTTGCCATTCCGGCAGAAGCCCCTAAAAAAATTGCTTTTATGTGGAACAAAATGAAATGCTTGACTTTGAGCAAGCTGCAGGAAACTAGGGCTAGAAAAGTGAAGGAACTTGAGTCCTGTTGTCTGAGTGTTCTCAAGGATTGCACTGGACTATCCCTTTGTTCCTAGTACTAAGGGTCTGGATTAAGCATATTATAGTTGTGAACCAAGATTATGAAGCTTTTTTGGGGTGGATCCCAAACACCTATGTAACAAATAATGCTCCTTATACCAGGTGTTTCCAAAATATCTCTTCTTTCGCTCTTGGAATACTATTGCTGCTGTCAGCATTTGTGACATGCCCCCTTTCCCTTGTTTTTTTGCTTCGGTTTGGGCGGTTTTTTGGGGGGGGTTTCTTTCTTTTCTCTCTCTTTTTTTTTTTTTTTCTTAAATGTGAAACTGTTCTGTGAATTTGCAAAGTGGTTGGGAAAATCAAAGACAAGAGTTGGTTTGATTTATTTTTTTCTTCCAGAGAAGACACTGTGTATTTGGACCTTTTTTTGTTGCTGAGCTCTAGCACATGGCGCTGTCATGTTGTTAACTTCCAGCTCTCTCACCCTTGTGACTATTTTTCCTGTCTTGTTTTAATCTCCGTTCTTGGTCTTTATGGGATAAAATGCACAACACTTGTGTGCAGCTGAGGACAGAGGAGGGACTTGGGCTAAGCACTCAAGTGTTCTGGTATAAACGGTGCACAGTAACTGCACAAAGCAGGTTTCCTGTTACAGACATCAGCCTTTGTGCTGCACTTGCAGAAGTCTCCCGTATGACATATAAAAGTGAAATATGTTAACTTGTTCTTTCAGGCAGTTATAGACGAAAAGGTAGGCAGGGACACCAAGCTTTTCTTGTTCCTGTGTCTTTAAAGTTGAAGAACCAGTGACATGTCAAATCCTTCAGTAAGTTGTTTCTGTTACTAGCTGCGGTATAGTATTTCAAAACTTTTTAACCCTTTTATAATGGAGCTTTTGCATGTTTAAATAACCCTTCCAGGCAACTGTCTCATTTCCTCTTCTCGCCGCCTTTGTGCGGAGTTCCGAGTATCCCGATTGGCGCGCTGGGAGCGGTGGTGGAGCCCTCCTGTGGCTAGCTCAGTAAGTGCACCTTCCCACGAACGGCCTCAGAAGGCAGCACATCCGGGGCCAAATCTCGCTAAGGTTACACTCTGTTAATGTTATAAAGGAGCAGCAAAATGTTGATCGCTTCCCAGTTAATAAATTGGTACACTTGGTGCAGATAAATTGCGTTTCTGCGCGCGCAATCTGCTCATGCTTCTGTTTCATTTATCCTACTCCTTGTAGCTCTGAAGAAGAGGGTACAGACAAGTGACTCTAACAACCCATCCACGATTTAGTCTCCAGTCCTCACAAGTTCTTAGGCACCTGCCAAACTTTATTTGCAAGCAGTTGTATTGATCCTGTTCTGCAAACTAGCTTTTTGCGACAAAGAGCTTTTAAAAACTGGGGCTTGAGGGATGATTTTGTTCATTTGGAACAGTGGTGAAACTTAAAATGGTAAGATATTCCCCCCCCCAACATGGCTGCTTTAATAAGGGCATATTGTCTCATCAATTTCTAAGCTAAATTCCCTATAGCAATTGAAGAGTTCTGCTGAAAAATCACTTGTACAGTATGACCCACAGTTACTGCATGTCTTACGAGACTGAGCTGCTCTCTTTGAAATTTGGTTTCTTTCCCACCTCTGCTTTTTTTCTTTTTTTTCTTTCTTCTCCTTTTTTTCTTTTTTTTTCTTTTCCCCTTTGCTAAAGCAAAGCGTGTGCAATCTCCTTTGGAGCACGTATTTAGGCATGCCATCTGATGGCTGAAACTGCTTCATTTCCTTCGGCTGTGGAGGCTAAGTTAGCACCATGTGAAGCTTTACCTCCTGCAGACACCAGAATAGTATGTGAAATATTTACCATTTTAATTGTGTAAGGCTTCATTGAAAACCTTATTTTCCTTGCTATGTGTCATTTAGAGAGGCAGTGCTGAACTACTGCTGGAAACTGAAGCCCTGACAGACAGGGAATATGGTACTTGTTTAACAAAGAACAGCATGCAGGCTCCACATACCATAATGCTTAAGGCTATATAATTCCATTTTCTTCTGTAGATTTTGTTTCATTGCTTCAGTGTCTGCAGCACGAGCCTTTAGTATTCAAGGGAAAAAATTCAAAGCTTGTCTAATGCAATGTCATGTGCAGAATAATTTAGGTTTTGCATAATTGATGTTTAGTTTCTCTCCTAAATGTGATATAAAAAGAATGTAGAACTCTTAAAAACAAAACAAAAACAAAACCCCACAACCAAAATATCCCCCAAAACCAAACGCTCTCCACAACAAAAGCCATAAAACAAGCCCCCGTCACTTTCCATGTTATTACTGTTCATATTAAAGTGTATATTCTAAAGTATTCCTGTCTTTTAATTCTTGATCCAGAGAAAAATTATCTTTCTACACAAAACCTATTAGTTCAATAGATGGTGCTTTTCATAATACAGTGAAAGAAATGCATCCTGCAGGCAAAATCATTAATTTTTGCTTAATCACCATATTGGGAAAGTTTGACTTTTCCACATGGGTGAAAAATGGCTTTTCATGGCAAATTTGTTTCTCATACTTCCCCTTTGCCTTTAGTCACCAAAAAAAATCTGATGAAAAAGAAGATATTTATTAGTTGTGTAAATTAAATTCTTCATTGCTCCAGCTAATAGCTTGTATCTGTTGTCTCTAGAGCATTTACCCATATGAAAATCTACAGTAGCTTAACTGTCTGAAAACGTGGATTTGGGCCTTCTAACTTATTCCCGCCTGCTCCAACCGTGTGATGAGTCACTCAATCCATGGTTAGATTTTCATTCTTTCAGGGACTATAGCACACTACAGTAAGTGTTTTAAGTAAATAAACTCAATTACTTTGAGCATGAGTTAACATGTGCCTTCTCTAACTCAAATCCAAAAGGTTTCTGTGATTCTTTTGCTGTCTGTTTGGGTCTTATGTTGCTGTTCTTGACTAACAGTAACTAGAAGCAGAGATCCCAAAATCCTAAAGAAACCATATTCCTGGTTTCTCACCTGGATGGAAAGCTAAGAGTGGGCTTGTGAGACTTTGATAATGCTATTTCAGTGTTCACCCCACTTTTTCAGATTCATGTAATTTTGTGTAAAGTTCATGTCAAGACCCTTCATTAATTGAATCAGAAGCTCTTCTAAGATTCAGTCATCATAACTAATTCTTTCTCCTGCTTTGATGTACTTATAATTCATTTCGTATCATGCATGCGTTGTAAGTGCTAGTCTCTTAACTCATTCTGACTAGGTAGAAATTATAGGGAAAAAATAAGCTTTACCTATGTTCTAGGAAGAATAACGATGCAGACTTGATGAATGAGAATGTCAGTCTATATCCATCACTAACAGGAATTTTATTCAGTGTTACCTGTGCGTAGCTGTAACCTAAAAAATTTGTATATGATCCACAGTTAAGATAGAAAATGCTGGGAAATACTAAAAGCTCAAAAGACCTATTGCACCATTTGTTTTGGTGGCAGGATTGGCTAACTTGCTTTGTGTGGAGACTTCAAAATTGCCATTTTTCTCTTTTCCTGGGAAAGCTGCAATGTCAATAACTTTTCCTTATGTTCTTTTCTAGTAAAATAACATGAAACACCAATTTTTTTCCTGCTGTAGGTAATATTTGAGGCTAACTATATGAAAACTCAGTGGTATAGTGGAAAATTGGAATCTTCAAGCAGTGTGTGAGGTGTGGCTTGTGTGAGAGCATGTGGAAGTGCAAATCTGTTAGCTAAAAGAAAATGTGTCGCTATTCCCTGAAAAGACCTTTGGTGCAGTCAATGCAGCAAAATCCCAGTCAACGTAGACCAAACATGAAAGAATGCTATCATTATAAACAGTTTGGTAATCTGTAAGAGCCGTTACCTACCAGTGCACACCCTTGCCTACCTTCCACTTGAACTGAAGGCATCTTGCACAAATATTGTTGTATCCATTTGTGTTGAAGGAATTGATCATTAGAGCTGTGGACACAGAGGGGAAGCTGAGGACTTTGTCCCTTCTGTGCATGCTCTCTCTCTGTGGCTGATCATGTGCCCAGGAGGTTGAGATGTGCTGCCTGGCACTCAGGATGCCCATCTTGTGCCTAAACTGGAGAAGGTGCTAAAGATGCCATGAGGGGTTTTATTTTAATTCTTTGCTTATTTAAGAAAGTGGAGGGTAACTTGGGGGCACATCTTAAGTACTTCAAGTATTTGAAACAAATCTGTGTAAAATAAGACATAGCAAAGAAGGTTTCTCTCAAGTCTTTGCGAGGTACATGCTATTTTCGGATTAGTGTCTGCTACTGCTGTCATATGCCAACTTTGCCCAAGTAAGATCCTTGGACTAGGCCTGTTAGCACAGCTCCTGTGGGGCATTTTTAGTGCTATGTAATGAGAATTTTGAACTGTAGCTTTCAAAATTGTGATGAGTTTTTAATTCAACAAGTAATTTAACCAACATGAGAGGAAAGAGGTTGTTGAACAGGGGTAATTTTTGTGTTTATGGTCTTGTTACCAAAGATAACCGCAATGTTCAAGGGATCTTGTGATGAAGATCAAGATGCCAATTACCTTACAGTATACAAGAGTTTCTCTTGTATTTTCCTTCTCGTCCTATCAGACACACATCTCTTGGAACAAGCAAACAAATAAAAAAAACCCACCCAAAACCCCTCAGCAGCCTTTTGAATCCCTTTCTTTGTGCTTTTCTGGTAATATAACTATGAGGGCTGTCACACTTTGTACAAGGCATTTATTCCTGAAGTAAGCATATGGAACGTTCTTCAAATTGCCACCTAGTGCCAGACATCCCTAAAGTGTCAGGGTTTATGCTGTGGTTGCAGCGGTAACATAAAAAGAAATCAAAAGCAAAATAAGGTTACTTTGAAATGGGAATGAAGTGCAGATTTGAAGTGCTATTCTCTGCAAAGGAAATTAACTTAGAGGTTCCCACTCTGGTCATTGGTAGTTCAGTAACTTATTTTCACCCTGTTACTGTCTGTATTTTGGTCTTGGCTTTCCAAATGATTCTAGAAAGGGTTACTGCTACTTTCATTAATCTCTTCTACCATGAAAATGTAAGTACTAGTTCTTTGTGGTGAGATTTAAATGCTTTGATAAAAATATTTTTGTAGTTGCCCAAGTTCTGATCTGATCCAGTTTGCAATTAGTTGAGTGCCTGAGTCTATGCCAAGGCCTTGGGAAATAATAGATTCTGTTTTAGAGCAACTGAAGGGGCAAAATATATGTTACAGTCAGTGGAGGATGAAGGGCTTGGGTCTTCTGAAAACTAAGCAGCTCGTTTTAAGTTTATGACTATACTGAAGTGACTAGTCACAGGCACTCAAGTTAAAAAGCATCGGTTAGATAGACTTCATTGTACAGCTGATCTGTGTGAACAGATTACAAGAGATGAAGGGAAATGGGATGTGGTGATCCCATGAATGGAGGTACCATTGTTATAAATAAACAAAAAATATGTTGGCAGAGCAATTTTGGGTAAGAGAAGCTGGCAGGGCTGAAAAATATGTAAAGAACAATCTTTGGGCAATGTGGTTAGAAGTGGAATGTCTTTGAAAGCATATCAGTCTAATAAAGCATTGATTATAAAACTAGAGAGAATACAGCATTTTATAGGAGACCGTCCTGATTTGCAGCACAAGGAAGAAGAAAGAACAGGAGAAGAAGTGGGACTTGAGTGCCAGAGGGGAAGGGGATAAAAATGTGTGGAATGGGAATAAATTAATCCAAAGAGCTTTAGTACTTGATTAAAAAAAAATAAAATATCTTTTTGTTATGCCCTAAAAACTTCAGTTTTCTTACTGCTTTGTTTGAAATAGTTTATTTGAATACTATGAAAGTTTTGTACGTAGGAACCAGATAGTTTATGGGCTTTCCAGAATGACTGGAAGTAATCTTATAGTGGTAATATAAATACTGATGTTATATGAGGTGCTGTTATCAGCCATCATCGGTGAAGAGGTTCACACTGTGTAGTGTGCAGGAATGAACCCTAATTCCTTGGCTTGCCAGAACCTGTTGGAATGTAAATGGTGTAGTTATGTATCAATAACTACAGCATCCCTGCCTTCCAGTGGTGAGATGATTTGATTTGTGATTGACATGAGTTCTAACAGTGATAAGTGTAACAGGAGCTCAGAAGAGTTTATGCATATATGTATACACTTCAAACATGCAAATCAAAGAATAATTATTGTAACACTTTGGAAACAGAAGAGAGAGCTGCATATAACACATTAATGCACGTTTCAGCAAGATGTGTACAACATCTGCAATTATGAATGAATGGATTCATTATTCTACCATGCGCTCACTGTGCTGAACAGAAAGTAAAAATAAATCTTTGAGGCACTTCTATCATTTCCTTTTTTGTCAAGAATTTACATCTGGAATCCTTATGGAATCTTTCAGAATACCCATGTAAAATGATCTGCCTGACTAATACAGCTATTACATTACACTGGTTATGGCTTTCTTATGGTTTAATTGTTGTAGCCCCTGTAACGTTAGCCACTGGCATGGGAGATACTGATCTCAGTCAGATGACAGATATTAACCTGTTGTTAACCTGGATCCTTATCTTCTGCAGAAGGTCCTTTCTTCTAAATAATTGAGGAGACTTTCACCCAGACTGCTGTTATCAAAGACCTCAAATTGTGAATTTTTTTTGTCTTTTTTTAAAAGAACAAATTATATGAATTTATGTATTTTTCATATTAAGTACTCCTGAAAAAGCACAAAGGTGTTATGTTGTTTTAAGGATCTGCTACGTTTTCATCTTGAAATCCTGTTTAACTTTGAGCCAAGTGAATAATCCTGAAATAGCTTTCTCTGCTTCCTGTCAGACACATGCTTTCATTCTGCAGAAAGCAGCAGGAGGCCTTTTGCTTGTTTGGAGTACTGCTCATAAATATAAAATTGGACTGGCTACTAGAGTTTCAGAATGAAGGATGAATGTTAATAGATCACATACAAATTGGTCTCTGTTGCTTCCAGAGTCCATAGCATGAGGTCTACCAATTGCCAGGCAAAGAATTGTACTGTGGTGCAAGGCTGACTCTTTCAGCAATTTCGGTATTTCATGCAAGTGTAGTACTAAGAAAAGAGAGTTTCCAGAGTGCTTGATAACAAATTTGTGGGTAGGTTCTTCCACAGAATAGAGGGGTTATCTTAAGATTTAAGACTGTAGTGCTTATTTGTCCAGTACTTTCTATTGAGAATTTCAACAAGGATTTGAATTATTACTTTGTGTGGTGAATGCAGTGTAGCTTAAAGCTCACATTTTTCTCAGTATTGAGGTTTTTGAGATGCTCCAAGATAAGCATAGCCTAATTACAAAATTAGTTGTATGTAACAATAACAGACAATCTAATTTCACAGTGAAGAACTAACTAGTCATACACGTAACTTTGTGCTACTTTTACACTGTTCAGAGTTGTAAAGATGATTTATATTCCACAACTTCTGAAATGTGAATGCTGCTTTTGAAGGAGTAGAAGCAAGCACAGAAAGAGTCGAAAAGATTTTTCTTAGGTCATGGGGCAAGTGCAGCAGAGTAGAAGAGCTTCGAACGCCACATTTCCTATCACTGTGTTTACTTGCTCCGTTTTGGTTTCTAGCCCATCTAGGGATTAGATAAGATTTTCTTCCAAGTTAACTTGATTTTTAATTGTATAAATATAGCTTGAAATAGACTTGAATTTACCAAGGAGATTATGGGGACATTAGTCCTGTCTGGTGTGCTGTGTGAGGTCCCAATTTTATGATGAAATACAGTGAGGCAGCTTCCTAGAGAACTTCCTGCCTCAGGATGCACACTGGCTTCTGCCACCTGGGGAAGAATCAGTTTTCTTTAACTTCGGGCTCTTTGCCCCTTTTCCTGGGATCCCAGGGATCCCAGCCTTGGGAATCCACCCTGAAAAAACATCCACCTGTAAAGGAACTGAACTTGGTATGTGGCTATCATGTATGAGAACTGATGTGTTAACCAACAGTATTGAGGTGTTTATTTGAACAGAAAGCTTAATGGCTGCAAATAGATAACAGTAGGGGAATTCTGCTTCAAATGCTAAAGATTTAAAAAGAAGGAAGGAGAATACTGGAATTATTTTGTTATTTTATAGCTAGCCTCCCTGCTTGATTCTGGCAGAAGAATAGCCTTAGACCTTGATGAAGGAAGGACAGTGAATCAGATTGCACATATCAACAAAGTCTCTGTGGTAGAAACAAATCTCTAGAGAAATACACTTCTTTGAGAATTTTCACCCTTTAACAAGATAAAATGATAATTAGGAAGGGTTTCAAATTGAAATAAGATGACGTGTGGAACAGTGGTTGTGCAGTGAGAAATTAAAGCCCTGTGAGGAAAGTGTGCCCAAAGTTCACATTTTAATGAGGATTTTTCTGACACTTTGGAAGATGTTCCCCACTTTCAGATTCCACAGAAAAGCTCTGATCAAACAGGACTGAGACAGGGCCTGTCCTGAAGAAACAGTACAGGCAGATCAGATTAGGTTGCTTACTCAGAAGAGCTCTTGAATTATCTCAATATACATTAAGTGCTTGTAAAGCCTTTCTGATTTAGGTAAGAGGCCCTTATTTAGGGTAATATACCTAATGAATGATGCAATAAACACATTGATGTCAAATATAAATTCATCATAAACACAGATGAGTAGTTACCTTGTTTTCTTAAGGAGGATCTCATTTAACCTGTTTATGCCTATGTAAAACTGCGTGGAAAGTCTTTAAGAAACAAAGCACGATTGAAATTACTTTGTTATGTGGTTTGGGTATGTCTGAGATCTGATATACTTGTTGAGTTAAAGATACACCCACACTGATTTTCCCGAGTTTGCTTCTGATGTGCAGGATTAATGTTTTATTTAGTTATACGATGCCTAGTGGATGATGCAGTTGGCATTCCTTACTATTTTGAAATAATGATTTTAATTTTAATAACAGCTTTCCTTTATGACCTCCGCAATAATATCAAAGATGCTGTGGTTTGGAATCTGAAAACACTTTTATACACACTGTCACTACTTTATTGAATTGTCTTATTTATGCTCTTTAGATGTACTTGTCTTTTTACACAGCATGTAACAGAGATGTGTGGATTTTAAGCTTCATGACAATCTGGTGATTCTGGTGATCTTACCATTGTGGCAAATTCTTAATGTGTGTGAGGAGGGGAGAGTTTCTTCCAAGTATCTGGCAGTAATTCAAAGATGGATAGTTCCATGAATGAAAGATCTTTTGAGATAATAGGATTTTGTGGTAGTTCAAAATCAACTATATTGTAATGTGTATTAAAAAGAGAGGACTGCTCGTGGACATCCATCTGAAAGGACAGTAAGAGTGGCAAAACCCCTCTGTCTGAACTTGTTAAATTTTAGCAAAAGAAAGCATTCACCAGAGGTTTGACCTGAAGTCTGATAATTCAGTTAAAAGATGCCTCATAATTAAAATCTGTGCCAGATGGTGGATACTGAGAAAAGGTGAAGGCAGAAAATGCAACTGGAGGCCAGATTTGTGATCCCAAATGCTGAAACTGAGGATTGATCTAGCTGTTTGCTGACACAGGTTAGATGAATTTAACCGTGTTATATACACAGCTGCCTGCAACCATAACAGCCACAGAAGGCATGCATTCTGCGGAAATTCTCTGGTTTAGTTTGGTGCATTTTATAGTGTGGTGCATTTTATAGTGCAGAGAAACAACAATCAAAATTAAAGTCATAAAGGCTGCACTTGAGGAACTGATGTGCTTTAAGTTAGAAGTAAACTTAGGTTCAGTTAAATGCACTTGTCAATTTAAACTAATTTTCCAGCGTCTTAAATAACTCTGTTTCTCCAATAGTTAGTACTTACAACTAAGATCTGAACTTAAATTCAACTCAGAACTCAGCTGAACTGTGTTTTATGGCCCACTTTCATCTACCTCACTCTTTCCTAAATCCTTATGCTGCATCAAGTGTTTCCCACGATGAGGTAAGGGGGAGAGACTCAGGTTAGATTTGGGCCCAGTGGCCTGAGTTTAAGACAAAACTCTCTGCTAAACAAGAGTCTGGCCTGCAGGATGTTCGTGACATGGGTGAACTTTCTGAAGCAATGTTTAAGGCATTAGGGGGACTACTAGCATTGGAAAATAGTCTAAGTAGACTGTCAGTACCTGGTATGTCCTTTAGGTGTGTCCTCATTGAAATGGTCATTTTATCCCCAGAAGGTTTATAAATGCAGCAACTGGCCTTGGGTCTGCTATTACTTTATAATGTACCTTGCTATTCAGGGTGAGTCTTAGGGTGCTTCATGAAAAAAATGTTTTTAATATACATATAACACAGTCAAAATTTTCATATGAGAGCAACATTTAATGTCTTAAGCACGGGCATTGGACGACAGCTCGTTTGCTCTGAAACAAAAGCAAGCTAAGCCTGTGTTCATCTCCCTCTTGTGTATTTATAAGAGGTATATATGAAAGATCTCCTTATGTGATTTTTTTCCTGTTCGTTTTAGTAACTGTAGCACTAGCACTTAACAGGTAATTTTAGAGTGCTGTGTTGTCTATGAATGAGATGGGTATCTATTTTGGTTTCAGTGAGGCAGAAAAGGTGCTGTATTTTGTTGGCAAATAAGTGATGTTTATGCATCTGTCTGTCACCCATACAGACCCGGAGAAATGATAAAGTATGACTAGCTAAAGAGCGTAAAATATTCAGTGATTTTGTACAAGAATAGTTTGTGATTGTCACAGTCTTGCAGTTTTATTTCTTTACATGAGACTGAAGACTTTTTTATTTATATTTTTCTGATTAATGATTCTTCACTCAGCCTCAAGCAGGTGCCAGAGCTTCTGGGGAAGCTTTATAACATGTTCAGGAGCTTTTACTACTTCACTGAACACAAGGAACTGGTAACTTTCCTGTCACTGAAGTGGTCTGTTCTTGTGTTACCCAAGATATGCTTCTTGGGCAAGGAAAACAATGTAGGGGAAGAAGAAATGCAAAAGCATGGATAAATGTTGTAGCTTTTATCTTTATTATAATGAAGGTACTGGAAGTACAATACACAGCAGAGAAAAGGGGAAATCTATTTTACTGAGCTGGTGTCTAATCAAGGCCCAACTCCCTTCCTGTGCTTCAATTTCAAGGAATGTACAAATTATTCTTTGAAAAATTCAGGTCAGTTAAGGAGTGATTTAGCTTTAAATGTTAAAAAATAGCATTGACTTTTCTGTTCCCTTCCATCTGCCATACACAGGTGAATATAAAGTAGAATGTTGGCCTGAGTCAATGCATAATCCTGAGTAATTTGGAAACAGAATACGGGAGGCCAGTCAGACTGAGCTGAATGTTTCCTCTGATTTTTATTCCTATTTTTTTGAGGGCTGCTGCTTTTCACTACATTTTTTCACAGGTGTACATCTGCCATTTTCTTCTCTGTGAAATAATGTGCAGGAGAAAAATGGATCCTTCCTTTCCCTTAACTCTGGTTGTGCTAAACATGAATATGTTCTGTGCAACAATGGCAGACTCTATACTAAAAACACAAAGGAAATAAAAAAAGTAATGATCAGATTGATGCAGCCAAAACATAATGAATAATCATCAAAACCCTTGAAATCTTTTCACAGGTACTTACAGTTAATGACCAAGAAATTCTTTGGATAATATGTTATACTCATAATCTTAAATTTTGAATGCTGTCATCTTGTCGTCATTGGGCTCTATGAATATTTACTGTGTAGAATAGCAGAGAAAAATTACTTTACTCTGGAGTGTTTTTAAGATCTCCATTATAAGAGACCAACAAACCATAGCAAAATAATCTGTATTCCAAACATGCCCAAACAATGGCTTAGCACTGTGAATATCCAATAAATAAGTTGTCTTTTTAATAGTTATTATGTTCAGTATCAATGGCTGACAACTGCTGTCACCCCATCAAATTGTGCTAAATCCTCCTAAACAAGACACCCTTGCAATAAAGCTTCACTTGTAATCATTTTTTGGCAAGAACATCTTATAATTGTTATTATTCTAACCGCTCACACTCGTGTACAGCATGAGGTGCCAATGTTTGCAGTTCCAAACATTAAAGATGTGGTGATAGAGAAGGCGAATCCTTATTAATTCTGAGAGATTTGCTTAATTGGGACACAATGTGAAGATTCTCAACAATAATAACAGATGATGGGGAATAAATAGGCATGGCAGGAGAGAGGCAGTTTCTAGTATGAATTTTCCTTTGCTTCTGTTTAATTGCATTACATACTGTGGGAAGTATCTGGAGTATGCATTTTCTAGTTAATTTTTCTTGACTGCATGCATCTAGCTACTGCTCCTGGACATTTTAATGTTTGATAATACTCTATTTGCATATGACTACACATCTATAGCTGTAGTTAGAACCAATTTACATACATGATTTGCTTCTTGAAGTGTCAACGTCTGAATTTTATCTAGAGACAGGAACAGGGTCAGGAAAGTTTAATTGATTGTATAATGCAATTGCGAAGGCTGGCAGGGATCTAGGGTAATTTTGGAACATCTGTCTTTGAGTCATCAAAAATAAAGCACATAACAGCTGTGATAACAGCAGGATTATGATTAGATATACAGCATTCACCATTGGATTGAACAAGGACTGGAAAACAAAAAGGAGGTAAAGAAGGCAGTTTTGATAATATTACAGGGTTTTAACAGGTCTGTTTTTTACCTTTTACAAGTTTATGGGTAAATATAAAGTTGAACAAAAACACAAACAAAATCTGTGGTGTGGGATTTTTTTCCTAGCAAAAACTTGTGTGTATTCCTCAAACTTGTTGCCCAATAACAAGTTAAGTAGCTTAATGTTGTATCCCACTTACTACACCATGTTGTGTTAGCAATTCCTGCTTCAAAATTGTAGCTATCAAGTCCTGTTCATGGAAGGATACATGAAACATTTGTGACTCATTCCCCTTAGACCGATAAAGCTGAATCCATGTTATATCTATTATCTTTGTTTCTATTATGCATATCAGTACAGTTAGAATTCCTTTGGAATATTCTAATTTGATGAAAGCTGAATATATAAAGGCATCCAATTAAACAAACTTATTTTAGAATTTTTGCATCTGTAACTTTTGGATGCAGTTCAGTTAAACTTGGTTGTATGACTTTGCAACTAGAACTGAACATACATTTTATATTCTGTGGTGACCATACGAAATAAGAATAAATCAGAAGAAAAATGCATAACTTCAGCATTCATTTATGCTTTCTACTTAAACTTTAATTAATGAAAATTGGACACATAAGTAATGACACTTTTAAAGCACTAGTTTGTTCTTCTTTCGGTATGAGAAGTCATTATGCTACAGCAGCATGAGGAATATAGAATGCTTGCAAAAATACGCAGCCCAGAGCCACTTTCTTGTCCACAGATGATTAACGAATTAATTTTAGGATCAAAATAGAAGACTGACATCAGTTGAGTTGCTGAGATCTTCTGTGGCTGTTTAAATTTGCACTGTGCTCTTGGCTTTGTGAGAACACTTTTGTTTGAGATATCTCAGCAACTGCCCCATGCGGCATAAAGCAACTTGGAGCCTTGGGATCTGTCGCTTATTTATTTCAGACACCCAAATCACTGCTTCATTTAGAAGTATATTTTGGCACAGAAAAGCACCAACTGTGGAGAAGCATTCATTTTATGCCAGCTAGTTTTTTCCACGCATAAGTGTCAGCACACTAACAATCATGTCATAATCGGTGTTTAGCAGATGCACTATTAATTCCTGCAAGCTCTGTAGATTTTTCTCTTGCATCTTTCATATGAGCATAACATCCTTATTTACTGCAGCAAGTGCATGTGAAATTTCTGCAAGGCAAAAAAAATATGCTGCTTTACTGATAGCTAACAAAAGTAATTATTTAATCAGTGGCTTCTAAAAGATACTGAGGTACTGTATCTCGATAATTAAGAATGGTATTATGGCAAAGGACCTTGAGAGAATCTCTTGGTTAGTTTTGATTGCAGTAATCTGTATATTTTTGACTGATCTACCATATGCCAGTCAGGAGTTGTTTTCTAGTTCAATTTCTCACCTACCTTAAAACTGCTTGGTGGTGCTCAGCTCCTGACCTATGGCAAAAATGAGTGGTTCACTAGACATTTTTTGAAATAAAAATGAAACTGCATGTGGGAAGTATTAAACATGTGGGAAGAAGCAAAGTATGCTTATAAATTTTGCCTGTGAAGCTAACATAATGGCAGGTGATGCTGACATCAGCAATTTGTCTCTAGCCTAAAAATGTTGTATGAGTTGGTTTTCCTTAATGATGATGAACAATAGTTTGGGGAAAATGTGAGATGGGAAAGGCAAGTTCTTCTAAGTTAGCTTAGCTCTAGTTTGATTTTTAGTTTGTTTCTCAAAATGAACTGAAATATCATTATAAACCTGAATAAAAGCGTCCACATAAGTAATAATGGTGTAAGCACAGGAAATGTGCTTTCATGGAAATAGAAATGACAGTAAACTTCCTGGGCTGGGAAGTACCTGGGATTCATCCGGTTTGGAAAAAAAACAAACTATCATAAAGTCTTAGATGTAGCAGATTTTTGCTCACCAGCTGCTGTCATCAGATTTTATGTTAGGACTTCTGTGCAGCTGAAGCCAAGGATATTCTGGAATATGAGATGTAAATAACTGCTGATGTAGCAGATATTGTTAGGCCTGCTGTGAGTCTGCAGTTGGAGTGTCATGATACTAGTGAAGGCAGAGAAAGAGGGGTGGTTTTTTTTTTTTTTGAAGATTGGGCTGAAATACTCTGAGAGTGAAAGGAAACAATGCAGGAAATCAACTTAAAGTGTGTGCAGCTGGGTGCAAAGCAGAGTTCAGTCAGAGGTGAGAAAGGTGAATGGTGTGTAGCATTTGGGGAAAAGTAAGACTTTTCCACAGGAAACACAGGGCTTCACTTGCAGTTCCTCAACAAGGAAGACTATTCAAGAAGAAAAGATCTACATTTCTTGCAGATCTGTAGGAATTTACTCACTTTATCTCCCAAGTAAGGAACTGCAACTTAAGCTTGTTTCCCTGGTCTGTGTTTCAGGATCCTATTCCAGCTAGGATTACCAAGCGCTGAGGAGCATTGTGTTAGAGCTGGTTTCAGGCTCTGTGGGAACTTGGTACTGATGGTTGTTCCCAGGAACTGACAATGTTGAGGGTGCTGTTATTGTGCACAGGGTGCACAGAAGAGGTTGTGAGGTGGGCATCTTCATTAACCATTTTTTACTCAGTTTTCCCTTGTCCCTTCCTCCAAGGAGGAAAATTCCCATATAAAGATGCAGGACATAGTAATCAATATCCCCTCAGCTGGGGTTAAAATTCCAGGCACTTTCTGGAGACTCTTTGAAAGTCTTGTTGTAAGAGTCTGGTGTATGACATGGTTTGAGTAAATCTATCACTCTTTACTCTCTCAAGCTGACACTATTATGTTTTTGGATAAGTGGGACTTCACGAAGGAATGCTTTCACTTCTTTGTGTAAAAGATTTAAAAGTTAACTTTCTTCAACTTATCAAGTACACATGAATGGCAGATAATCAAAAAACATCGATTTTATTTTCTGAAGTCTTGGGAAAGGCTTGTGTAAATCCTCAATATGATTGAAAGCTCTGTTCAGAACACAGCAGTTTTGATTCAAATAAAGACTCATAAAAGATGGCCATGTTCTTGGCACAAGGATGAGACAATAAAATGAATAATTATTTTGCTTGTAATACCTCTGGGCACACAAGGCAGTTGCAATCTCCTTTTCCCTTGAGAGACCAGGGAGAGCATTCAGGGTAATACAGCTGCAACTGGAGAGGATCTTATTGCTTAGGTGGCTGGAAGTGTAGATGGGCTACGGGGGGGGGGTTTGCTGCTGTTTTTAGGTTTTCATCTCCTGAGGATACTTAAATCTTTATGGAGAAACTACTGCATCAAATAGGCATAATAGTTCTACGTACCTGGGTTGATGTATGTGAATTATTGGCTCACACAGCAGGACCATAAGCCTTAAAGCCAACAACATTCACCTTGTTCTGTTTTATTGAACCATGATGCTAGTGGAGTGTTGATGTACTGGGCTCCTGTACTGTACTGGGCTCTCAGCATAACTGAGAGCTTCAAAGTCATCTCAGGTGCAAGTTTTAGCAATTAAAAAACTCTGAAACTTAAAATTACTCCAAAATAGAGGTGATGTCAACTTTTGCTCTAAAATGGACATGGTGCTGTGGTGGATTGACCTCAGCTGGCTTCCAGACCATTAGCTGTACTCTCACTCTCTTTCCACAATGAGGCTAGAAAAGACTGCTACTGCTGAACCCAGGACAAATGAGAAAATCAAAGGCTGCATAATAGAAGAAAAACAAAACGGGGAAATTTACTCTATACTTCCTACCAGCAGGCAGATGTCCAGCCACTTCTTGGGAAGCAGGGCCCCAATATGTATAACAGTTGCTGTAGAAGATGTATGCCTTAACCACAGATGTTCCTCCTTCCTTTCCCTCAACCTTTTATTGCAGAGTATTGATGTCACATGGTAAGAAATATCTCTTTGGTCAGTCTGGGTCAGTGGTCCAAGCCACATCAGCTCCCATCCCATTGCCCCCCACCAGCCTGCTGGCCTTTGGGGACAGGGCATGGGGTTGGAGAGAAACCCTTGCTTTGTGAGCACTACTCAGTAGTAGCTACAACACTGGTACATTATTGATGCTATTCTATCTAAAGATGCAAAGCACAGCACTGCATGGGCTCTATAAGGGAAGTTAACTCTATACCAGTTTTCTCTTTCGGTACAGCTGGTACTGAAAGAAAAGGCAGAGCCTGAAAAATCCTGTGAACCATATTTTTCTCCTCCCTTCCTTAGACGCACTGCAATGTTACTGATTTCTTATAAATTCACCTATGGTAATGTCCTCTAGTCCTGAGCACAGTGATTCCAAAGGTAAAGAGGACATGTCAGGAAGTATACTGTGCTTTTCTGGCAAAGGTGCCTGGGTGTGTGGCAAGGATATGCTGGAGCAGTTCTGAGGATATGGTAAATTATGCTTGTAAACTAATCCTGATAGATGGCGAGGCCAAACAGTAGAAGTGATTTTTCCTAGATGCATAGGACAGTCTTGCCTTGAAGCCAAAGTGTAGGTACTCTGTTGGGACATTTAACTGGAAATAGAATGTGTGTGATTATATATTTGTATGCATGATTTTCTCATGAAAGCACATGATGCATATGTATGAATCTTGCTAAGTTGATTGAAGTTTATAAATGCAGGCACAAAAAGAATCAGTGCATGGTGCTGTCTGGCTTGATTAGAAATCCATCCATGGAGTTGGTTCACAAGCTGTGCTGGAAACTAGACATACATGGTGAATATGGTCACTTCTGGCTCTGAGTCTTTCATGATCTGGACTTGTGCAGATTATGCATTCTGCATTTTCAAGCTCAACAGCAAAGGCAAGGTTTCTGAAAGGAATAAAATTTTTGGCATGAGTTATTCCACTTACTGTAGCAATAGCGCCTAAGAGCTTTCCTGATTTTATGAAGATTAAAGCAGCTACTGATTAGTGCAGCATTTTGCAAATTGCATGAAACTGGTGGTGAAGGACTCTTGCCGATTGAGAGTCTGATCTAACAGTCACTGAAATTGATGTAAAGACAAGCATTAGCAAATGCCACTTGTAAGTGCTTTAGCAGAGGAGCAGTTCATTAAAATTGGTAGCTTTTCCACAACTGAAATGTGTTGAAACAGGAAAATTTTGTCTGCTTTTACATAACTTTGTGTGTGCAAGAGATTTGGCAGAGAATATTCAGCAACAAGCTTCTGTCCTTCAGCCTCTATCTAAAGCCAAATGCATTTATTCTTATCCTCTGAGGACCAGATATAAAATATTATTCTGGACACAAGATGGGATCAAATATCATAGAGTGGGAAGAAGAAAATACAGTAATGGAAATTACAGTTTGAATTCCATTTTTTCTGTCACTTTAACAGGGGGATACTTCTAAACAAGACATTAGTTCATGTCTGGGAGAACTTAAGCTATGCACTGCAGAGGATGCTTTGCTGGCTCTTGTATGTGAGCTTTTCTAATTGTCTTTTGTTGGGGTTTAACCCCACCAGCGGCTCAGCCCCATGCAGCCTCTTGCTGCTCATTTCCCCCTCAGTGGCTTGGGGGACAGAATCAGAAGAGTAAAAGTGAGAAAATCCATGTGAAATAAAGCAGTTTAATGGTAAA
Organism: Psittacus erithacus; assembly: GCA_009867235.2. Lineage (NCBI taxonomy): Eukaryota > Metazoa > Chordata > Aves > Psittaciformes > Psittacidae > Psittacus > Psittacus erithacus. The sequence goes on along the minus strand of WYDI02092724.1, from coordinate 56,335 downwards.
GCAGAAGCTACAAACACAAGCGAAATAAACCAAGGAATTCATTCGCCACTTCCCTTCAGTAGGCTGATGTTCAACCATCTCAAGGAAAGCAGGGTTCCATCATGTGTAATGGTTACTTGGAAAAGCAAACATCATCATTCCAAATGTCCTACGCCTTCTTACCCCAGCTTTATATGCTGATCATGATGCCATATTTTATGGAATATCCCTTGGGTCAGTCGGGGTTAGCTGCTCTGGCTGTGTCCTCTCCTAATTTCTTATGCAGCCTACTTGCTGATAGGGGGATGGGAGTGGTAGAAAAGGCGTTGACTGTGCAGGCACTGCTCAGCAGTAGAAAACATCCTTGTGTTATCCACACTGTTTTCAGCACAAATCCAAGACACAGCCCCATATCAGCTATTACGCTGATAACTATCCTAGCCAAACCCAGCACATCTTTCCTGGCAATGCAGCTCAGGTATCTGAAGGACAGTAGAATAGAAAAAGCATCTCTAATACCGTGTATACTACAGCTGACATAACAGCACTAGAGTCTGAGGAGAGAGAGCCCCTTAAATGCAGTGTTTTTCCCAGCTGGAGTGCCAAAAATGTCTTGATTACCAGGCTCTTGTCAGCCTGCAGATGAAGGGCAGAGTGCAATTAGCTTTTGAAAAAAATTAAAATGTTATCTAAGCCACCTCTTCTCCCATAATGCTGTAACTCTTCCGTGCTCTCAGGCTACATAGACTGATGCTGCGCTTGAAATTTTGATTTTGTTTTAAAATATTTATTTCCTGGAACACTGCTTAAGCATTTAGTATTTGACAACACAGGAGACAGTTTAAAATTCCAAATTGTAGAGTGTCACGTTTTCAGTCACAAAAATTCAGTCCAAGTTGTTTTAAAAAAATTAAATCTAAAGATATGTAAAATGTTCTGTTTGAAAATGGGAGGGGGGGAAGAAGAGCAATTAAAACTGTAAGAATAGAAGCTCATTATGAGCAATTCAGGCAGAGCTTTGTTTAGAAAATGTATCAGTATAAAATGGATAGGTGAATAGATTAACACTGATTGCAGTTTTTACATATAATAGTCTCTTTTTCATGAGTAATCATTAGCAATTATAATGTAGGCTTTAAATCAGCCTGGGATAGGACTGCACTGTAATATGAATACTAAGTAATTTTATGTTCCCAGGCAGAAGCAGCAAATAACTTTGTGATTTGGTGATAAAATCCATAGTGCAAGTATTTCCTTGCACTGTCATTTGCTTTCTGCATTTCAGCTCTGGGTTCAGTAATGTCAGCATTGAATGCTAAGGTTCGTCGCACAAATGATTGTTACCTTGTGTTAGCTGGCAGTGGAAGTTACAATTATGCTTTTAAAGAAGTATGACTTCATGTAGTAATTACTGGTATTATTAATTGCTAAGGGAAGAAAAAAAATCATCCAGGAGATGAAGTGGCTAAAAGTAATGGTGTAAAGCACTACATGGCTGTAATAGTGCAAATGTATTTGGAGGTTATCTGTACCATTGATGAACAAAGATTTACTTCCTTAGTCTGAAAGTTTTGTGCACCAATACTTGTGCAGTACTGCATGGGAAGACCTTGTTGACAGTGCCTCCCAGCACGTGGGATACTGCTTCTTTGGTTGCTAGTTGATATTTTTAGGAGTGCTAATGGGCAATAAAAACCTTATCTTGGTTTGCATCTACATTTCTGTTCAAGATTGTGACTCTGTTACTTTAGGTTCTCAATTATTTCCTGGAAAGTCTACATTTCTAAAAGATATACACCTGGCCAGGAATGAACGAATGAAAGAAATAGTTTAAGAAACAGCATCCAAGTGCTCTGTGAGAATTCCAGGCACAGAGTCAGTTTCCTGTTTCCTTGTTTTGTTTGTTTGTTTGCATTTTCTTTTTTTATTAATGAAAATAGGCTTGCGCTTTCTGATTTTAACCAAACTGGACAGATGAGTGGAAGACTTCAAGACTTAAGTTTCTATAAACTTTGTGTAAGTGGGTGGCTGAGTAAGGAAGAATTACAGCTGTCTACATTTTTATTCTCTTAGTAAAGAGAGTAGGAGAGCAAAGGCAGTGGAAGGGAGAGGAGAATTGGCAGGGAATTGTGGGAATAGGAGTCAACAATCTCGGGGTGGGGGGATGTAATGTGTTGGATGCAGGAAATCGCATAGCTTTTTTGTATGCCCAAACAGAAGCTGGAACTAATTAGGTAGAAAATTTATGAAAATCTCTAAGCTGATATTCAGATGTCTTCTAACCACATAGAGTTCTCAGAGGTGTCAATGTTTCAGTGCCTTGAGAAACTAGGAAATGCTCTAAAATATGATAGCCAGCCCAGGTGCAGGCTCACTGTTTGCTGGCGTGGCCATTCCTCCCTGCGCTGCTTGGTGCAGCACATTTTCTGGTCACAGTGTTGTCTCCCAGCATCCTCACGCTACATCTGCATCTGTTCTTGTTGTCCATGTAAATGCTAGCCAACAAGAACAAGCTGCTGTTTCACCCTCATGGTTTGTGAAAGGGTTTGTCTCACTGACCAAATCAAGATGGAATTTTGAGCTTGCCCCTTCTATGCTGAGTAGAGTTTTACAGGGTGTCAGCTAACAAAATGGGAGCACGCCCCTCTTACAAGTTTAGACCCACATATTTAAGTAGCAGTTCATAGGAAGCATGTATGCATTGTGTGGAAACATAGCCTGATGTTGATTTCTTCTATTTTCAAATTGCAATGAGGAAAAAATTGAAGTTATAGCCTAAATATCCATTAAAAACCAATGCCAGCCAGCAAAAAAAATTGACACATGGAGGGGGCGGCGTGAGGCACCAAGACAAAACTTAGCAGTTTCATGCATGTGTGCAATCTCTTCCCTCAAAGACAGGGGAAAAGGTTATTGCTTATAAGACATGCAATCAGGTATATATGTATGTGTGTATGTGTATCTCCCCTTTTTGAAGGGGAAGTAGTCGGTCAGTACCTTCATGTTTTGGTTTTTGTAGGTCTCAGTTATATCTTTCCTCCCAGGGGAGCACTAAGTTCTTAGAAACATGGGAGAGGGGGACTGCAGTGCAGAAATCTGCATTCTAATGTGTTGGCTCTACCTTGAGGAAATGCCCTACAGGCATAAAAACAGTGCACGTGTTATACTTGGCCAGTCCAAAATGGGTACTTCTCCTTCTAACAAGGTCGCTTTTCACTTGAGCCCTACAGGTTTCTATAAATAGCTGTATATTTAATTGCCCAACCAACATACTCAAAAAATGTTTGGGAAATGTGGAATTAATTGCCTTCTTTCTCCCTATTTAGAGTTTTCTAGGACTTTTTTCTCCAGATCCCTGTTAGAGGGACGTGCTGTCATTCTTTACCCTGTAAGGGCTGACCTTGCCGCCATTTTTTGCATTAATTTGGCTATTAGAATTATGTTTAGTTCTCTTTTTTGCAGATAAATGTTATCTTATTTTTGATTGCCCTAAAACTTAAAAAATCCAGAAACATTTAAACTTTAAACAAACTGCATCTGAAGTGGTTTGTTCCATTTTTCATTAGTCCTTTTCATAGTTAAAAGTAACACTTTTTTTTTTTTGTCTGAAATCTTATATTAGAAAGCATTGAAGTAGAGCAATTCATCTCCCTTGCCCCCCAACAGAATATTCTTTTTAACTATAATGCTTCAGGAAGTTATGAATTATTCTGGTCCAGCCAAGTCTATTTCAGTGAACAAGTATTTGCTAATTCCTAGCAGTCAAGCTCAGGTCTTCAGGAGCCAGATCTCATTACCCTCATTTTGATCTAATAGTTTCTCATTCTCCAGGTACCTCATGGGCATCAGTAGCATGCCCAAGAGAGTAAGGTGAAACTGGTCGGGTACTGACTGCTTGCAGAAAGCCATAGTGGATCCAGTAGCGCCATCTTTTATGTTTTAAAATGAATCAAGTTACTTTGAGTTTAGGGTAAATTCTGTGTCTTCCCCTTTTCCATTGGCTTTTAGTGTGTCAATTTATTTTTTGCATTGTGCACAAATGCTTTAGCATTAGGAGCAGTAACGCTTTATGGAGTGAAAGAAGCAAACTGAAAAGGAGTGAAGTGAGATTGAGGAAAGAAGGGCTGTACCTTCTTCCTTCCCACTAGCTGCCTTTAGCATGATGTGAACAGTTCCATTCCTCACCACTTGCTCAAGCAGCTCTGTTTGCGAGCAGCCACAGGAAAGCCTCTGAGTATGAAAGAAATGATACATCAGGTGCTGAAGAAGAGGTTAAAATGTCTGTTTGCCCCAAGTCAGATAATAGTGTATATGTTACGGATAAACAGATGCACAGCTGTCCTTAATCTTTCATGCTTCTGTTTATATACAGAAGTAAATGTGTTTCCTCAAATGTAAAGTTACTGTACTCATTTAAACAAACATTATGTGTGTATGGGAAACCTCAGCCTTTATCTAGTCCATAAAGGCAATAGAGGTTTTTTTTTCTCCTACTATAGAGGAGCTTCTGGAAGAATAATCTCTTAGCCCTCCTTTAAGTTTTTGCAGTGTCCCTTGAATAACCTCAAGGAAGGCTGAAACAAATGGAAATTCCTGTGTGAGTGAATAGCGATGTGCAGCAAAATGGGGATTAAGCAGAATTCATGTCTTTTCCCCAGTAATATATTGCCATTAAGGAATGTGAGTGACAAGGCAAGCTCTCCACCTGCACTGAATCAAGGAAGTTGTGCCTGCCCTGACCCTTCTATATTTCTTTTCAATAGGGGATTGAGATTTAATTTCCATATATGATAGTGGGTTTTGACGGCTGGAATTTCTGTAGTGCTGGAGCTAAGCACCTCTGAGAGCACTCTCGTTTGTACTCCTACGGTACGTGCTAACAGACAGGTTTGTGGGCTTTCTTGTTTAGGGATTGTTTTTTGCTTGAATTCTGCTCACCTCCACATCTGGCTTGTCTGTGGTGAGCTGATAAGATATCAGCATATCTAATGAGGAGCACGTGAATGATCTCTTCTTGCTCTATTCTTCCTCTCCTGTGATTTGTAAGTGTTAAAGCACTCATCTGTTCTAGCAGTTAATGTATGCAGCCTCTCAATAGCTAATATCCTGTCATAGGCAGCGCAAACCGGCTTCATCTGGTTCACTGCTTCAGCAAGTAGTTGAGAAAATATAGGTGAAATGAAAAACTCAGCTACTAGCTGGGAGACCAGCCCCTGCCCTGCTGCAGAGCGATGCAGAAATATTACACGGGAGGCTGTGCCTGTAACAGAAAGATCTACACTTTTTTGCTCACTTCAGTTCTTTGTATCATTCTGCAGCTCTGAAGTCTATTACTTTGCAATATGAACACTTATGTTTGAGGATTTAAAATGCAGATGCAAAAAATCTGCAGTGAATTGTAACTTGGCAGAGAGAGCCAAAAATGGGGAGAAAAATTGATTTTTATGACTGCAGAATCCATCATCCTAGATCTTTGGAAGTCTGATTCATTTGCTTTGGTAATAAAACATAAATAAAAGTCATTTGGGCTCCAAATGCTCCTCTGCCCTGATACACTGGGGAAGGAGTTAATAAAAACAATTCAAACCTCAGGCTCCCCCAGAACAGAACAAAATCTTTCGCACCTACAGAAAATCTGGCAGAATTGACCTCTGTCGTATTACTGCCAGTTTTGCCTCTGCCTCTGAATTCCCCTTAACATTTTCACAGCTTTCCCTCCCGCCTTCCCCTGTGCTTTAACGATACAAAGAATAACACAAGCATGCAAATCTAGCTGAACCTGTGTTTTTAAAGTTCAGCATCCCCACTTTGAACTTATGTCATCTCCAGGGTTTTGTTTTACAATGCACCCTAAATTATACAGTATCTCATGAAAGCATTGGAAACTGGAAGTGACTTGTGTAGAGAATGCCTTGGCTCCCTTGGAAAAAGCGGTGAGGGCAGAAGAGTGGGTTTGGGATGCTATTAGAGACAGCTCTTGCTGTGCCAGTCAGTCACTTTTGGGGGGAAATGAATGGTAGAAACCTCCAGACCTGCTGTGCAGCAAAGCCAAGAGTAAGCCTCTTCACTTCTTAAGAGGGCCAGATGGGATTTTAAGGGCCCTTGAGCCTCTGGGTGAGCTGCAACATTTTCTGTGGTGATGTGTACACTTCCCTGGGGCTGCTGCGGTGTGTGGACAAGGCGAGGGCACCACTACTGCTTACTGCAGTGGAAACCTCCCTGTGCAGCCAATGACTTGTGTCAGTCTGCTGTCTGTAGAGAGGTGTGATAGGACAAGAATGCCTATACCCTCTAAGTTTGTGGTTATGATTTTAAATGCAGGGTTCTGGAATTTAGGAGGCATATTTTGAAAATGTTTGGAATATGTTGTAACGATCACAGAGTGGTGTCTCTGTGTGTGTGGTTTTAGTAATAAGCTTGCTATTATCTATTTAAGTATGAAGGTCCCATATGGCTGTGGTACCTTTATTCCTTCTCTGCCTGGCAACAAATTCTTTACCTACCCCATTCTCCACTTGTCTGTTAAGGGAATAAATTGTGGGCAGTGCTTAATCACAGTGTAAGGATCTTCATCTCAGGTTGAGATGTGTCCTTCTGCGGTGCAGAGGTTATGGTTATGCTGTCTGTTTTTCTTCAAATGATAAAGACAGACATGGCTTATTGATCTGCTTCTGAATGCTGGCTCGCTGCCTCTTTGCTTCCTTTTTTATTTTTTTTTTGTGAATAGACATGATGTGAATCATTGGCTTTTTTACTGTTCTAGCCAAGTTACAACTTGCTACAGAGGGAGATGGCAGTGACCTCTTTGAAGAGATGTCTTACCACCTCTCATTAGGAGAGATTTTTGCGGTATCTGGAGAAGCTCAGCACCTCTTTTCTGTGCATCTCCAGCCTTTGGAAGTCAGCAGAGGATGGTCGTAAGGCTGTGGCAACACGGTTTCTTTGTTGTCTTAGATTCTCATCCATCTTAGCTCAGATGTGTGATGGTGACAACTTTCTTTCTGTTGCTTCTTTTTTATACAATAAAAATGCTGGCATCAGACCTAACTATTGCCTCAGTGGTAAAAGTTAAAAGCCAGAATCTGTGGCACTGCCAGAGTCTCAAAGGCTGCTTCTCGGGGAATTAATGCCTCTGGGTGTTCACAGAGCCAGGACTGGGATGGACGTATGCTGGCCTTGCCTCCTGACTCTTCATAGGTCAGCCCTCAGCGATCTTACTTCAGAGCTTCTGTGTCTTATAGCCCTGATCCTAGAGCTTTTGAATGTTAATTGTATGCTGTAGCCATCAGCTGAAAAATGTTATCTATTTCTCCAGAGCCTGATCTTACTCAGGCAAGTTCCCTTGACCGACTCACTTGGACCTTGTACCCATGGAGACAAGCCAAATATTCTTTATTGTCTTAAGGAGCCAGATTTGGTCACCTTGCCCCAGTGGTTACTTAAGTTTTGGGATTTTTTTTTGTTCAGTTGTTTGGGATTTTTTCCCTCCTTGCCTAAGATAACAGCTTTCTTCTGCTGCCAGGAACTATACTTAGTATTACGGAAGCATGGTAAAAATGCGATGTGATAGGCATTTCTTTGTAAGCAGCTACCTTTTTTTGTGTGATACCCCAGTGCACTGAGCAGACATGCAAAAAGATAGGATACAGATAACACAAGTTTTCCTGAATCTGAATTTTCCATCTTGAGTGTGTCCTATTCCTTTGTAAATAACAATCTAGTAACATAATTTCTGGTTTTGAGTGTGCACACAGGGTTTCATTTTGTGCTTTCTATAAAATTAAGGTTTTTGCAGTGATCTCCTTTTAATGCTCACATTTTCTTATTGGTGTTTTGCTTAAGGAGTGTTGTCTCAAACTTCTACCCAATAGTTTGTAAGGAATCACTGCAGGATGCTATTATCGGGCTTGCATAATCCACTCTGTGCTTGGCATTATTTACTGCAGAACAGTTAGAGCATGCTGTGTCTAGTGCTTCTTAGGTAGCAAGTATGTGAACTATATCAATCAGAGTGGTATCTGCTTATACCTGGCCTTGTGCTCTACCTTTTATATAGATTTTATGGTGGTGTAAGTGATGATACTGAATTCCAAACTGGTAAAAAAACCATCCAGCAAACCACCTGGCCTGAGAGTCATTGAATCCTGTCCTGCATAAGGGTGATTAGGCCTGTATGTTTTCTGAGTTATAGGAAAAGTGTAGAAATGATAAAGAATACATCAATAATGCATATACTGGTGATGAGTAAAACTACTTTCTGACAACTTTAATCTTGAGCACTGCTTTCAACCAGGTGATTATTTAAAAGTATAATGCCTGTAAAAGCTAGCAGCTATAAAGCATAGTGGAAAGTTCCCAGAAAGCAGTGCTGCTCAGCCTTTGAAATCTGGTCCTGGCTTCAGTCTGCCACAAATCCTTTGTGGGTTTGGCCTATGCTGTGAGTCACAGGTGTGAGTGTACCAAAGGTCCTCGCACCTTTCTTGTGTAATGGCATGCCTTGGAGCTAGAGGAGATGACCGCTTTCAGGCTGACAGGGAAGAATGCTTTGTTCTGAATACAGACACTTAGAGTAGCCTGATATGTATTTCACTTTATCTCTTTATGTTTAGTCACAATATGCAGTTTTAAAAACTCTGTATTACTAAAAAGTCACTTTTTCAGCAATGAGAAATGGGGATTATAGCTTGCTGCTGCTTTTTCTACCTGTGTAGTAGGTAGCTGCGGCTGCTGTAGTATTATAGTTGCTGCTGCTGGCCTAGAGTGTGGTAAATGTGAGCTGAATTGAGCTGTCAGTCGCAATCTTTGTGTGATAAATAAGTGTGAAAGCTAAACAAGGTGTTACAGTTAAGTCTTTGGCCATTTTCTGATATTCCACTTTCTCCAGTAGTGTTATTGTGTTGATAACAGAGATGGTGATGCTAAAACGGAGCTTTTTGCTTCACCCTAATTAAAACCTTTTATTAAATGATCTTTTCAGTTTGCTAAATTACTTGTGCTTTGTTGGTTTGCTGATATAGGGCACATGGCATGGGGACACAGGGTGGAGTTGGTGATCTGGGTTCATGTCAGGTTTTGTGGGGCTCCTCAGAGACAGTGTCATTGCTGAGAACAATCAGAATTGAATGGGCACTACTGAAAAATTTGCCCTATTTCATCTGGATGTTTTTACCTGAAATGCAATTTCAAACTAAGGCTTTGCTTATCTTTCCTGATTTATCTCAGTTGCTGAACAGTTACAGCAATTCATGTGTGGCTCCTACAGCTCCTTTGGCAAAAACTTATGGAATATTTGTGGGCAGCCAGATACAACCTGCTTCATTGAAGGATTTATTTTGAATTTTTATTTTGGGGAGATGTGATTATAGAAGACTTCTCATAAAGATGTGTAGCTATTTATGGTTTGTTAGACATTCACTTTGGGTGAGTTCTAAGAAGGCCAGGTTGGACAGAGCCTTGGGTGACATGGTTTAGTGGGAGGTGTACCTGCCCATGGCAGGGAGGTTGGAACTGGATGATCCTAAGGTCCATTCCAACCCTAACTATTCCATGATTCTATAAGGCAGACACATTCGCCCCTGACTTTTTTGCCTGTTGCCATCTGATTTGGATGAATTCTTGCTGTCTCCCAAAGGTGAATTCTCAAGGTCAGGTGATAGTGCATGCGCATGGGAATCTGTTGAGCACTTCTTGCTTCCATAGCCTGCCTGAGGCATGAAAAGCTGTAAGGGCTTCTCAGTTAGAGGTGTTCATTTCTGTCAGCTTGTCCTGCTGTATGCTGGCCATGCATGTGAATATCCATAAGGAAGAGGCAGATGCTGAGGAGCTACTTACCACCTCGTAGTGGGGTGCCCAAATGCAGTTCTGTGGCAAGTGCAACTTTTCAGATGCTAGCAGGCAAGGGAAGGAGGGGGAAAGACATACCTGAACCCAGAAACCTCAGAATGGTAGTGAGTAATATGGAGCAGTCAGGTAGGCTTCAGGGGATATTGCATGTGTGTTTTGCTGCAGTTCAGTCACTGAGTTAACTGAAAATAGACCCGGAAGTAAGAGCCTGCCTGGAGGGACATAGCAGCAAGGGGAGATTCGGTGAAAGCCTTTAAAACACTTCTGTTGTCTTTTGTGCTATGAACTGGGTTTGAAGGAATGCTTGTACTCCAGATGAGTGGTTGAGTTTGTTTTGCTGTGTTTTGGTTTTGTTTGGTTTTGTTTGTTTTGTTTTTTAGTTTTTTGGTGTTTTTTGTTTTCTAAAGATAAAAATACAAGTGCTGTCATCTTTGAATGTCAGTACAACTTCTGGTTTAGTTGTCTGTATTTAAATAGCCCAGGTTTCATTGCAAGGCCAGGTTGCTTGAGGTTTCTGTTACAGGCTAGAGCTTTTAAAACATCATTGTGTAGAAGTTGGACTTTTCTATGCTTTTCCATGTCTCTCTATTTTTTTTTCCATGTTTGTGCTTATTCTCTAAAACTGAACTATGCGAAGAGCTTGAATCTTCAGTTTCTTTCGTAGGAATTATTGGTATTGAACTGCTACAGAAAGACACCAAAAGATGGGAGAGAAATTTGTACTCAGGTCTCTTGTTCTGTCTGCTCTTCAGAGTTGGCCTCCCTGCTCTGGGTGCAGTAGAATTTCCTAACATAAATTGAATGCAAAGGTCAATGTTACAGTCCACAAACAAAATAGGAAGCAGACTGGAATTTGTTTTCAGGAATTTTAGAGTAAATGAATAAGACTTAAAGCAATTTCCCCCCCTCCTCTCTATTTAAAAATGATTTTGCTGAATTCCTGCAAAGCACTTACATATGCTGTAGCTTGTGACTTTCTGATGCAAAGGACTTCGATTTGTTCTACAGAAAGCGGGTAACCCCGCTGGGAGTTGGGCAAAGCATAGGTAAACCCACAATAATTCCTGGAGAGTTTGACTTCAGCTGTTGCTTAGTTAAAAGTTGCTTTTCTGCACTATGAATGTAACAAAGCAAGAAAAAAAAGAGAAATTCAGGAGGTTTGAATGTGGCTGAGTTACATTTTCAGTTGAAAAAGGTATTTATTTTTTTAAATCATGTGAAACCTTTAACACTGATGACATATTTATTCATTGAGAATATTTGTTTTTCTATAGGAGAAGGGCTCATTCCCAATTCAGCCTGACAAAGGGTTGAAACATTCTTTCCTGGTCAGACTAAACCCTGAAATCTCTGGCAATTTGGATCTTGTGGAAATTCAGTTTTTATAAAAAGTCTTAGTGATTGATTTTTATCCATGCTGGGCTAAGTACTTTGGCAGAAAGGAGAAGTATGTGCTCCCATCTCACCCACTGTATGATCCTTGTGCTCCCAGCAAGAAGCAGTGCCTCTCTTTTTGTTCTGTGAAATTTCTGGGTTTCTAAGCACAAGAAGAGTCTCAAGGCTTTAAATAAAGTTCATCATATCTACCCTAAACATCCCTTCCTGAACATTTTAGCTATAAAAATAGAGAACAAGGTGAAACAGGAGCAGATTTGAAGGCGGTGGGGAGGCGGGGGAGGGAGAGAAATCCAAACACTTTGGCTCCTTCTACTGTGTTTAAGTAGATTTTGGACCAAGCCAATGCTTGATGCTCTAAACAGTCTCATTTATAACAGCCCTGTACATTGCCTATGACATACTGCAGCAGAGCGGGAACCTTTTCCCTGTGATGAAATTTGTTGTATTACCTCTGCTCCTTGCTTTGCAATAAGCCTTCTTCAAGTGATGTGCTGGAGTAGGAGGAGATTTATGTTATAACTGACATAACTTCCTGCCAATTTTGTACTGATGTGGCTCTTTATATTTCTGTGGTTTGCAGGAGAGCTGGATCACACCAGCTGTCAGATACCTGTTTGACCTTTCAGACTGTTGTCAGACACACTATCTGAGTGCCTTTACTTGGCAGTTGTTCTTTTTATCAAAAAGTTTGAGAAGAAGCTTTACTGCACTAAAATAGGAATAAGTACTTTAAAAATTTGGGATAGGGAATTGTATATCAAATTTCTCAAACTCAGAGGATGTGCAAAGGAAAGAAAACCAAACTTTTTTCAGTTGGATATTTTCAAAGTACTCGATTCCTGTTAATCATGCCAGCCATACAAATAAATGGGTTGCCAGGCACCATGACATAAGGTGAGTGATGGATGTTGCTGCATTACCACCTAATGGTAAGGTAGATAAGAAGGTGGTGTTGCATGGCTAGAGGTGTTCTGGCAATGGCAGGGAAGGAACAGGAGCAGCAATGGCCAGCGGAGCACCAGTCTCCTGTTATGACTGGGTCATAAATATTAAAGTTGGAGCTTCTGATTGGATAGAACATGAACTGCAAGAGAGATGAATGACTGGGAAACACTTTTTGGCCTTTCACAAGCAGTACCATAGGGAATGGAATGAAATGATCATCACTCATCCTGCTCTTGAATGTTTTAGTTTGAGCTGTTTAGTTTCCCGGTTTTGAATTTCGTACAGAACAGCTGACTTTGCAGCAGCTAGCTTCGGGGATGGGCATATCTTCCATATATAGATGTTTGGCCAGAGTACCCCAGCTTCATGTTTTCAGTAAAAGAGAAGCCACAGGAGTTTTGGGATGATAGTTAAGATCTTCCTAGTGCTGTATTCCCATAGAAATATTTTTTAAATCATAAACTGCCCATGTATTTTAAATACGTTTAGCTGAAAGGTGCATTTTCCCTAGGTACTGTATTTCTAAATTAAATGTATTCTAGTTTTAAAGTGCTCGGTTCTAATATTCAGTGTCATCTGCTAAAAGAATATTCTGACATTTCTACAATTTGCAAGTGCGCAGTGTAGAGATACCGGCAAATTATGTAAATGAACGGTGCCCTTTTGACTGTTTATGCTGTTTAAATATTTGTTGTGAGTGTATGTACCTGTTGGATGCTAATGACCATTCAGAAGTGCTCAGAGGTTGAAGTAGCAGGATTAGTGTTACCAACCCCAAAAATTACAAATGCTAACATAGATCCTGAGAAGTTGTGTGCTTATAAAATTCTGAGCTTTCTTTTGTGCCTGTGGCCAGTTGTTTTTCAGTTAATGGGTGAAGCTGCTCCTCCCAGGGCTGAAACAACTGGGCCCTCAGGCATGGCACTTCGGCCACTTGAGGAAATGACGCTTTCTCTTTTCTTTCTTGCTATGGTGGGTAAGAAAAGCCCAAAGAGAGGGGGTGATGTGCAGCTGTCAGTCATACGTCTAGTAGATCTCAGGTTTGCATATAAGACAGTTGTCAGTGTTGTTTCACAACAAAAATTATAGTGGGAGTAACACAAATCTGCACCAGTGAGACCTCCACATCTTGCTGAATAACTTTCCAGACACCGCAGCTTGCTATGGCTTGGCACAAGGGTGATAATTAATGTATTTTGCCAGCAAACTAGTTTCTTCTATCATAAGAACTCTTGCCCTTATTTTAAGGGTGGTATTGTGGCATACTTTTCTGTCAATTATAAAAGCTACATAGTCTAATTCAGAAGATTTAATCATGATTTTGGTCACAGTCAAGAAGGTGTTTCCACCTTCAATGGAATTCTACTATTTGAAGTGTAACATGGCTATTTGTTTTAATGCGTATATGAGATACAGTGTATGACAATTTCCTGCATGGGAAATATTTATATGCAAATATATGGCTGGAAAATGGAAACTTATTTTCTGAGAGTGAAAGGCTGTGCAAAGCCTCGGATTTAAGAAGCCTTTTCTTTATTTGTATGTTTGTTTGGTTGTTTTTATTTGGGGTATTTTTGGGTCAAAGACTTCATTTGGAGGTGATATTATGCACACTGCAAGGCAGATAAGTAGGTAACATCCAAAGATTTAATTCCAGAGTATTGCATTCTTCAAGTTTTTTTCCAGACAATACAAATTTACTTCCGTGTTATACATGGATCATGATTTATACATTAAAAAAGTGTTTTCTTGCCGTTGCTTATCAGACCTGGCAGGTGCTACTGCACAGAAGAATGCAGTTCTATTATTTTGTCATGTAAATACACCACTGTATAGAATTGTATTTATTTTCTGTCTGCAGTGCATTTATTATCATCGCTGAAAGATTGTTAACATAAGGTAAATACAACATTTATAGCAAGGCTAAAGGCAAAGCTAATTTTATTAAAAGAAGCCTACTTGGCTACCAGCTGTGCAGTAGAGGAATTTTGATGCATAACCTGCAGGGCAACCATCCTGCTCTAAAAGAGACATTTTCCTAAATACATACGTACTAAGAGGGATCTCATTCCCAAACAAGTGGCTTTTCATTGTATGCAAACTGAAGGGGAAGAAATCCATGTGTTTTGGCAAGATCGAGACACAGGTTGCAAATTCCCATTTAAAGCAAGAAGACTGGTTCTGTGAGGGATTTAGAGTATTTGTAAAGCCATAGAGGATGTTTGGCTTGATTTTTATGGTATTTTAAGTATAGAGGTGTATTTTTCTTTTTCTTAGAAGAAAAGGAGCATACCAATAGAAAAGATATGGATGGGAGGGGTTTTTTTTCTTTTTCCTGAGGATGAAAAAGCAAAATTAACATATTTTTTTTCACCTCCCCCTGTGCCCTACCTTTTTAACCAAAGAATCCTATAGAGGACACTATAAGGAACTTAAATAAGACAGCTTTGTTGCACTGAGAGCTTTTTTGATAGCCCTGGTGCTGCTTTGATTATGGTTAGAGAACGACAAGGCAGGAAAAGACAAAGTGCCCACTTGCTATTCCCAGAGTTGCTGGTACTGTTGTTGATTTTTACTAATTTCAACTAGAGCTGGAAAGGGAGAGTTCAGATGTTTTCCTTAGGCAGAATGTGTTCCTTTGCTGTAAATGAAATTATGAGCTTACTCACAGGTGGCTGGGAGTCTGTGAGAGTTCATGATAAGCAGGAAGTCTTGAGGATGTGGGGTTTGGACCTAGAAAGGTGGTGGTCTGGGAAATCAGTGCCTCACCATTCATACCAACAGTAGCATGGTCTTTCTAATTCTCTGTAAGGTGCAAACTCTACACAGGGAGGGACAGCAGTTGCTATCAGGAATAAAAAATGACCCTTTGAAATATGTGTACATAAATTCACTCTGAGGAGTGGAACCCAGTATCACCTCTGAAAAACTAAAAGCCCTGAGCCCTTGGGTGAAAAGTGCTCACGGGTAACTTGCACAAGGGTCTGTATCCTTTGTGAAAATGCTTAAAAATGTGGTCTTGACAGGCCACCCATACCTGCTTCTATAGCCTGTAATTTGGCATCACTGAATGCTCTGTGGAAACATTGGTGTGTCAAAGGGGAGCTGCTTAATTTTTTTTGTCTTCCACTGGAAACATATTGATGCTATTACTGGTTTAGTATTTGTACCTGCAGAGTGCATGTGTGTGTGCTGTAGAAACAATGCACTTGCAGCTTCCTCCCTGGGAAGGATGAATTGCTTGGGTTATACATCAGATTTGCTGCTGCAAAATCAAGTTGATGAAAGGGTTGTGGGAAAATAGAGGGGTGTGGTGGAGGTGGATAATGTAAGTGCCTTGACAGGAGACTCCCCTGTACTGGGCAGGGACAGCCAATTCTGCCCAAGTAAAGAAATTGCTGCTGCTTTGTGCAAGTTTGAAGTATCTTCTGTGGAGTGATGTGATGTAAAGTTTTAGAATGCCTACTGCTGCTTTTAGTGATGGCAGGAGAAGAGTTACCTGGGGGATGGCATGGAGACAGTTATTTGAATTTGGGACTTTTTGGAAAAAACATGGGAAGTGCAAGGCAATCTCCTCTTCAGCAAGTCTGAAGCTAAAATAATTTTTCAGCTTTCCTTTTTTATTTGTTAGGTAGCTACCAAAGGCTTGATACACTGTTGTGTTGTACAATTAAAAAAGAAAAATCCTTTAGAGGGTTGGATGGAAATTGGCTTTTTTTTTTCCTTTTGTTTTACTATTTGTGTTTTACATGAAGTGCGCATGGAAATATGCTCTGTTTAATGAGACATTGGTGATTTCCCGCTGTGGAAAAGACTAGCTTATCTGAGGCTGTCACACATGCCTGATATTAATTGATTAAATATTCATTTGCTAATTTAAATCCTATGGCTTTGTGAGCACAATGAACAGCCCACAGAGGTCACAGCCATTGCTGGTAAAGCAGGAACATCAAGCAGAGAGGGGTTGATCTCTGCTGGGAGGGGAAAAAACAAAGCGTCTGTCCTGTACACCCTTGTGTGGTCATCTGTGGCGTGTCCTGCACTTTGGGCTGGTGCTTCTGCCATGGGTCTCCTGGCAGCTGCCTCACTGTGTGACCTTGAGGTTATTGTTACAGCATCCCCCAGGAGACTGGGTCCTGTTCTTTCCTGCCCCCACCTTCCTCCCAATGATAGACCCAGGGGTCTTCCTTGCCCTCAGTGGTGAGGGATCTTGTTCATCTCCTGTCCTGGGTCTGGCTATGACTTCGAAAAATCGCTAGTGCGCACCATGCTCTGGTACCAGCTAATTCCTTGTGCTGACCTGCAGTATACATCCTTAGGAATGAGACCTGTGTGAAAACCTGGTAGCTCTGCTACAAAAATGGGAAAGTGCTTGCGATTACACTTCAGCTACACAGGGGAAGGAGACAATAGCGTTTTCTTCTCTTTATTCAGCCCAATTCCTTTTTAAACCATATTAAAATGCATCAGAAGTGCCAGCCATTATAAAACTGAGATACCAAGAAAATGAGGTAAGTAAAATTAGAGGCAATTGTGCTCAGACTACATTCTACTGAGAAATATTAGCAAGATGGCTCCCCGGAGACAGCCGGGCTTTTAGGGGAAGCATCGAGACTGTTGTAGTGAGCTGATGAGGTCTCATGACTTAGTTATGAGACATCAGGTTTTTATTTTAAAACTTACGTTATCAGAATTTCAATATTTTATGTGCCACTTCAGGTATTGTCTTAGGGCTGTGCTCATGTTACTGGTTTTTACTTAGCCCTGCTTGAAAAGCAAGGCTGAATTTTAAGAGACATAGTGTACCAAAGCATTGCTCTGCACTTGACATCTGAAGGGAATGGTGTTCAAATGATGGAACCAAACCAAATAAGCCTCAGAAACTAATAAAGCAGGGCACAAAGCAAGCAATGCATTGAAACAAGGGATGCCTGGTGCATTTGGGAGTTCTGGAAGATGTAGTTAAAATTTATAAATGGAAGGAAGTTCCGTGTCTTTCTGCTACTTCATTTAAATGAATATACATATCACTTGGAGAAGAACTTGTGGATTTTAATTTTTGCATGTAAATTAAAATATACAAACAAAATGTTTAAAATCACATAGAAAGTAATTTGTGCCTGCCTGTCTTTTCATATTAGTAAAAGAAAATATGTTATTTCTTAGACAAGCACCTATTGTTAGGTACCAACAAGCCAAGATCAGATGGGGGGAGCTGGGTTCTCCTTTAGGTGTGTAAACAGTGCTGAAGGGGACATCAGGGTAATAAAGCATGATGTGGGGATTGGTGAGGGGGTGGTGAGCAGGGACCCTTGCTCCTGGACCTGTATTGGGGTACAGGCTTTCCAGATGCTTGTATAAAGGATCAGTTTTTGGCAGGCGAATGAGCTGAATGTGTGTTTTCCTCATTTGCTTTTGCATAGCTGTCGGTTCTGTGAAGCTGATAGAATTGTAATACTCTCAAAGAGCAAATGGAACTCAGAGCGGTCAGTGTGTTGAAAAGCTGCTGGGTGGACAGACAGCTGGACAAGCTCACATGTGTAGTATGATGAGGAAGTTGAAAAATCTACTTTGGACAGAAGCTTTCTCATAAAGGATGCTTATGTTTGCTCACTGTATATGCATGAAACCTCATTTAGCATTAGTGCACATCAAAGGGGAGACTGGTTACAGGAGGCAACTCTTGTTTCTGCTTATTTTTTTTTTAAGGAAACATTTCTGTCAATTTCTGGGTTATAAAAATGGAAAAAATGTGTAGAATGTTGTGGGGTTCTTAATTAGTAAATACTAATATTCAGCAATGTCTGACAGTTGTTTTCACCAGATATTAGGTCTAGTTAGCTCTTATGAAATAATAAACTAAGCTGGTTTGTTACCATGATCTTTGCATGTAGTGTTCAGCTGTGGCGGACTGGCCGGGTGTGAGACTGGCTCTGAGGTGATTCCCTGTTCCTCCCTCTCCCTCTTAAACATGAAATTATATTATATAAGTGGGCTGTGTTGCAAAGAATTCATCAATCTATGGTTAAGGTCAAGAGAAACCTTATGAGAGCAATGCATGAGTGACTGGGTTTTCTGAGCTTGCAAGCGTACAGATATAGTGCTTCAATTGATTCCTAGCTGATCATAATATACAATTCATAAAAGAATTCGTATTTAAAGATTGCTTCCAGAATCTGATTGTAAAGTGATTTCCTTCTCCATATTTTTTTTTTTAAATGTGCAATTAATAATGATAAAGGACACCTTGCCTTGAAAGCATAGAAATGAGCAATTAGGATAGCTGCTGTCTTTGAATTACAGGAACTTCAGTATTGTTCACAAGTGACTTGCTACAGACCAATTGGCATGTTGGCATTGTTGGACCCAGAGAGTATGTAGTAGTTACTGTCTGGATTGCTGGTTTCAACAGGCTAGGAGCCATGAGCTTTAGATAACCTCTATTAAATGAGAGATTGGTTTATAACTGTAATGCTTCACTGATCACTTTCCTAGTGGTCCTGCCTCCCAGGATCAATGCTGTCATGAGAAAATTGAAGAGGCTGCCATTATTTATACAGCAGAATTAACCATCTCAAAAATTATTTTTTACTGCCTCTGAAATGCAGGCTATTTTCATCAGTATTCCTCCAGACTTTTTCAACACTCAACTTCTGTGACCCACAAGAAATGCTGCTGATTGCAGCCTTTGTGTCATGCCATGCTGTTACATCTTCACTGCCTGTCTCTCATTCCTTCAGGTTATCTAGATTTATTGAACTAGTTGGAAGTTATGTTATTCAAAATTAATAATGTGAATCTTGGTAGGAGAAAAAGAGAAAGTTAAGTCCAAATAGACTTTACCAAGTTCACGTGTTCTTTGATGGGTTTGCAGAATTTCTATACTGATTTATTGAATTGGTAGCTTTCATGCAGACATTTCTGTAAATTTTCTTAATGTACCTAATCCGTCCATACACATTCACTTATTGTAATAAGAGTCTTCTTTCCCCATGGGTCTGAATATGCTGTCAGCAAAACCCTGCTGGAGGGATAAATGGATTTTCAGGACTGATGTGTTTGTCAGAAGAACCTGACTTGGAAGTAATAATTCTTGGGTCGAAAGTCTTAAAATGTCTTACTGCTTTGATATAATTCTGGAAATAAATACAGAATGAAATTAGTATGCAAATGCTTAGTGCCAGTGAAAACTGAAAGTGTTTGAATTTGCTATGTACTTTTGGCCTTATAGGGCCAGGTACTTAAATCACCTTTTTATTTCTGTTCATGTATAGCTTTCTACATGAGTATTTTCATATATAACTTGCAAGCATCTAATACCACAGGAAAAATAAACTTTGAAAACACAGTCATTAATTTTAGTATATCCAATTTAAATGCCCTAAATTAACACAGTAATTTCTTGACAAGCAATGTTCAGTTATGTGGTCTTGGGCAAATAATGCTCCAGCCAGCTCTTTCTTCATTACTGACTACAAAACACAATCAACAATGCCCTTCATTGCAAGACCTCTGCTGAGACAGGACTTTGTTTCACCCTTAGGAATAGAATTATCCAATCATTTAAAAAATGAAACAAAACCCTTATAAAGATTATAAGTAAATGAGATTCTTCTACTTGTTCCTAATTCAAAACTATTCAAGAAAATTAGAAATTTTCTTTGTATTGCTGAATGTAGCTTCTCCTATAATTGCAAAATCCATTTGTTTGAAGGGACAAGTACATTTTCTGTTTTTTAAACTCTCTACTGCATGAGTAGCAAATTGCTATTAACAAGTTTTATGTGCTAATTGTATCCAAAATATTTACTGTAGAGTGGGAAGAGGGAAGCTTTACTTGTTCACAACTAGATAAATTTCCAAGCACACTTCCTTGTTCTGTCTAAAATTGTGCTAATTCAATAGTGATATGGGAAAAATACCCCCCTGAAACTTCTCTATTCTCTGGTTTCCCATTCCTCCTCTTGAAAATGGAACAGTAGTCCTCAAGGAAATAAAGTTCTGAAAGCACTTGTTTGCAATCCTTTCTTAGGCTGCAGAGCCCCATGATCTTGTTGCCTAGTAAATACATTGTTACTATTTTAGTTTTTTCTGGTAGGCCAAACAGATCAAAAAGGAGAGGTGGTATAGCCAGGTCAGTAACATTGCAGTGTGCAAGTTAGGTATGAATCTAAGTGTGTGAAGTCATCGTTATATCACATCACTTTCAAGATTTTTTTTTTTCTTACAGATATGTTCAATTAGGGGGATTCTGAGATCACGTGAGGTCTCTGGAAAGAGCCTTTGCTTGACAGGTCAGTTCATTTATTGTCTTAGTATAAACTGCAAAATGAAATTCTCAACCTTTTTTCCTTTTCTGATATCCTTGACAACTCACAAAGCATGGGTATGTTGAGCAATTTGTGATTGCAGTTAAGCTAGTGATGTTCTATCTCAGGGACACAGTAACATTAGCAATGTTGAGGATGTATTAATTTTTAGGTATGAAACCCATCTTTGTCTTTCAGTTACCACACTTTATCTTCAAAAATGTGCAAATTCTTCTCTCTTCTTTGATTGCATTCCTCTCTGCCACTGCTATCGCTGGTGGTTTTGTATGCATTTGTGCATGCACAATGTGTAATAAACAACATCTATCAGCTGTTTGAGATTCATAATGTAACACATTCATTAGTTCAGCAAATATACATTAATGAATTTTAAATCATTATGTGAAAAGTATGTATCCATTAGTTATTGATTTAACTGGAAATTATTCTGACAGGCCATACAGAATAAAACCAGTTTCTTGTAGTGATAGGTAATCTGTGGTTTTGTTTAAAATATTTAGTATCTAAAAAGGCTTCTAGTGTATTTAGGTAATAAGGAGGTGTATGGGTTGCTTCCAATCAATGCAAATGTGAGACATGCTGTCAGTAGTTAGTATGCACTGCCAGACTTTGATTATGCGGGCTCTTTGACCTAATTTTAACAGAAACTAGGGCAGTCCTTTGGACTGCCTGTCCCTGGACACCCTGCTGTGTTATGTTCTTCATAGTTGACATTATAACATTCAACTGTAGTGCCAAACTGCAGAATATTCCTTGGGGGTTTTCATTGAACCAGATGTGACAGATGTCTACCCACTCTGGAGTGCACAGCGGTTTCTGGTAACAGTCACAGAGTAAATGAATTTTCTGCATTGTTTATTAAAGATCACTTCAGTCAAGAGCACCTTTTGGACCATACTGTGTGGAAGATTCTTCTGGAAATAATTTTCAGACTGATCTGAAAGACTCTTCTCTGTCCCTCCCCACCATGTTCAATTGCATCTCGGGCTGCAAGGTGTACTAAGCTTCTAGATACCCAATAAGCTACTAACAGTATTGACTATTAAACTGTCATACACGTTCATACTATTGAGGATATATGCTAGCTGTTGGGAATTAAAAAGCAAAAAGTCTAAAAGCTACTGTCAGGATGTTCAGTAACGCATGGCTTGCTAGGAATACATTTTAAGATGCTTTAAAACAATTGCAGCACTGCAGACTTCAAATACTTCAAAAGCAGACCAAAACCTTTTTCTTTGCTCTATTTAAAGCTGTTCCTTAATGTTTGTCTGTACCTTTAGGGAACTGGGAGTGTGTGAGTGGCAGTTTCTATACAAGCAAATCAAGCAGATGACCTGAACCATGCTAAAAGAAGAGGGGAAGTGAAAGGCTGGCTATGGATGTGAGAGTGGGCAGAGGAAGAGAAGGAGGAAACAGTAACCAGAGAAAGTGGGAGCTGAAAACCTGCCTAAACAGGGACGTGTGGAGCAGATAACTGAGGCTGGAGTGGATATTTGCCTCAAATACATGTCTAGCCCTTCTAACTTTTGGAAATTGAAATCCATGGATTCCATTCATCTTTCCTTTGTATTCTTTGCTTCTATCAGAAGTCATCGTCTATTTAGGTGGTGGGAATGCTGTGCTAGATGATGTTGCTTCCTTCCTTTGCTTTCCTCCTTCCCAGTACAACCCGCTTATAGTATTTGCACACAATTTTTGTGCTGGGGCTAAACGGGTTAGTAGATGGTCTTGAGTTGCCCATGCAAAGGCTGGCAAAGGAGAAGCCCTGCTTTTTTGTGGTTGACTGAATTAGCAAAAAGACTTTTGTCCAACTCTTGGTGAGATATCTTACTGTTTCTCTTCAGGAAAGCAAGGGACCAAAATAGGCAGGTGTTATTGCTTCCTACATGAATAAGATGTAGCTTCAGAGACTCTCCACAGTGTGAGGCTGTGAAGCCATGTGTCTCTCCCGGAAAATTTACCTCACTCAGAGTCGAATGACTTTTTCCTGAAAATCGCACTTGATTTATTTGCCTGAGTCAGGAAAGGTTTTTTTCACTGTTACACTGAAAATGCCTATTCATCTCTCTTGGGCTATGATAACACACTCATTACTGAGGTTGTATCTGATTGCTAAAACGAAGACATTACTTGATTTTTAAATCAACATATTTGGTTTTTTTTTCTGTCATGCTTTATTAATAGCATTGTCTTCTAGTTGGAAAATTAATTCCAACCATCATACACAGTGTTACCCTAGGAAGCAGGATCATCTCATGCATATGCAATACTCTTAGCATGTCATCATTTCTCATATTTTGCCACCACACTGGAGTAATGATAGAACTTGCCCTACTTTTACAAATATATTACAGCGCTTCAAGAGGGAAATCACTGCACGGTAGATTTAAGTAACCTGGGGATGGTTTATAAATCCTCTCAGAAGGTTCATGCTTGGATGTATCTGCTTTGCTTGCCTAGATCTGCACAGTTCAGTGTACTTCCCTGGCAGTGACTGAGGGATCCCATTCTAGTGCAGGGATTCATCTGGAACAGTTTTGCAGGATGACAGTTTCATAAGGCAGAAGGTAGTGGGAGAGACCAGCTGGACTCCTGCTGAGCACTGAGGAGGTGGGGCAGCTCTTTGAACTAGACCACACAATGCCATCATGATGATTAAATTTCAGTCTTCTGCTGCTTTGTAAGGTAGCATTTTTTTAATGCCGTAACTAACAACAGAAAGCAAATAAAACTTCAGCTGAAACTCCAAATCTCGTGAAGGCTTGGAAACTAAAAGTGCTGACCTAGCACTGACTGATCCTGAAAAACAATGTTCTTTATGCAGCTCCAAAGCCACTGGTTTCTGTTTCTTCATATCACCTTTGTGCAACTGTCATGTCCTGCTGCATTCTATTACTTCCTTCAGTAACCATCCTGCAATTCATTGCAACTCCAAACCTAGCAAAGATTCCTATTAGTACCCCATTTACAATGTAACTCTCATACAGGCCACAGTGGTCCTTGAAACCCATTAAGGAAGGATCCCTCAGACAGCTTACAAGATGGAGTATAAAATGCGGAGGCAGAACTCATTTGTGACTTGGTAAACTAAAATGCCTTGAATTTAAAATTGGTGTCACTGTAGGCTTATGACAGGAATCACTATGTTGGCACATGTTCGCCAAGCTCTTCTGTAAGGGTCATGTACTTTTGTCTTTAGATTTATTTTTAAGGGAGCTGTTGCAGGTGACAGGATTGGTTGTCTTTATATGGACTACATAAAATCAGTTTTTGGAGCTGACTGTTTGGACGACTCAAGAGCCATAAATAGGTTTTAGGTCCATTTAATTTAGACTTTTGTGGATTAAGTCCAAGGACCATAGACAACTTCTTAATTAAATAAATCTGGTTGGTTATGAACTTCACTGAAGGCACATTCTTTCCTTGTGTCACAATCTTAGGTCAGTATGAGAATAATGATCTTCAGGTGTAAAATATACAGGCTGTCTTTTCATTCAGTATTGAAGCAATGATTGTGTGGTGGTATAATTGATCCAATCATGTCTCTAAGGCAACAGCAGTCCCAGAATTTTGGAAAGCATAGACTATAAAGAATAGTAATGAAAGTAAGTAGAAAAGATGCTTAAAGGCATAGGTTGTTACAGTTCTGAATTCTATATTACTTCAATAAAAACATCACAAACAGCTACACTGAAATCTCTGCAAGTACCATTTATCAATTGCAGGGAGAGTGTGTAGCTATTTGCAAAGGTTTTTTGGTTCCATTTTGTGCATGGGCTGAGTGGTTGTTCTGTGTGGGAGAAATGCTGATGGATGATGTGGAAAAAAATTTTCTCTCTGGGACCAAGAACTTTTGTCAGAAAAGAAATATGCAATAGTCAATTATGCAATATTTTTCTCTTATTTTGGTCTAAGCCCCTGTTCACAACCATGTTTAACGGCAGAGGGATTGAAATGTACCTCCTTGCTCTGAAAAAAATCTTGTATTCTAAACAAATTTACAGCATATGTCACGTGCTTTGGGTTTTCATTCAGAAATTCAAGCAAATGAAAAATGCTGTTATAAAGTTCAGCCTGTTTCCTGATTTTAACAGCTAATGTAGCATGCTAATTTTGGTCCTGCCTAAGCATGTATTCTTAACGGATTCTCAAATGTTAGTGGTGTTCTGGAGAGTGATATACCTCCCTTTCTTTGCCTCCGAAAATGCAGTATAGATTAATGAACAGGAAGATGTGTCCTGTAAAGAACTATACAGTGGTAAGCTCTTGAAGAGGTACTGGCTTTCTCAGCATTTTTTCTAAACCATTGACCCCCTGAAGTTATTGTTTTGTTGTGAAACACTTTTGCTTTCTAAACCAAGGACGTTTTTGTCGTCTTCTGGGACTTAAAGTATTTCAAATAAGAACCACTTTAATTATTTATTTAATTTTCTTTTAAGACGCTGTGTTTGATTACTCCATTTACCGTAAGACTTTTAAAAGGAGAGCCAAAGTCTGACTATGGTTTCTCTGGGGTATGTTGGTGAGTCAGAGATGTTTTGCTGTATGAGAGTGGCCCCTTGTTACCCCTGTAATTCAAGATGGGGGTATAGATGACTGATTGCTTTATTATTATTTTTCCTATAATTCTGGTAAGGGAGATGCTCACAGTGACAGCAACAAAGAAAACATAAAATTGGCTAGCTGTGAATAAGATTTTTTGGGACAGAAAAGACATAACTCCCTTTTCCTTGTTCATTGCTGTATTTTTTGGTAGCTTCTTCAGTGGCCAAGTGGAACAGTGTGCTGGAGTGCTCATGTTGAAGATGATGATAAAACTCCCTTGCCTTTCCTCTTTTGACTCTCAGCTGTAGGTGTCCAGTAGTAAACCATGCTGCAGTGTATAATTATTCCATGTTTTATTTCACTTTTTAAGTGGTTTTTTTCCAACATTGTTTTAGTTTAATCATATAGACCAGTATGCCTTGAAAAAGTCATTAGCAGAAGAAAGTAAACGAGCAATATTAGAGCCAGTATTACCTATGGTGTGTGTATGTATTGCGGATTTTGAGATATTTTCCTTATAGTACAGGAATGCTGCAGAAACCACAGCAACATTTATCCAGGTTGTATTAAATGTGATTTTCATAGTAACTTGTGAGTATGTTGAAAATCAGCAAAAAACAGAAACCAGCTTTCTTGACAGGTGAGCAGTTTACCCAGTGGCTACTACAGAAAAGTCTTGATCCTGCAAAACCTTTAACAAACTAAAAAAGGGTTCTTCTGGCTACAGATAGATTACATGATTACAAGATAAGTACTAGTTTGAATGTTGGGCTAGAAAGATTCAGCAGAAAACATCAATTTGGAATCAGGATAGCTTGAAAAATAAGGTTTTTTTTCAACTGGCTGACAAACTGAACCTATCTTAAAACGGAATGGGTATTCTGTGGTGGTTTCTTCCCTTTTGCACAGTGATCGCACATGTTACTTTTACTGTTATAACTACTCCTTCCTTTCAGCAAACAAAAAGCTGCAACAAGGCAGCTTATCAAGCTTATGTAATGATTGTGGCTGCTCTGCTGCAAAGCAGGATGTAGCAAAGATCTGTCATGTTACGAATGAAGCTTTTCTGAAGTAAAGCAGTTGTGCATGTCTCCTGAATATCATACTCTTGCTTAATAAGGCCAGGTGAACAAAGCTATGGCTAGAGGTCAGGTTGTGGGTGCTGTTTGGAGGGCCAGCTATGTTACAAGTATCTCTACAATAGTGGCCTTTACCAGTGTTACCCAGCACTGTTGTTTTTTTTTTTTTATAAGATGCTCATTTTAGTTCACAACTTCACTGAATTCTAGCTTTTGGGGTGAACTTCTCGATACTTCAGGTTAAGCCTTTCTGTCCTTTACACTATGGTAGTCATGTCTAGGAATGATGGCTGGAAAAAATAAAACCCTTTATCCCTTTAAAACAATCATCTTCCAAATATTTTATTTACAAAACTAATTTTTCTTATGCCAGTCATAGGATCTTCTTTTGACAGTCCAGGATGTATTTCTTCCTACGCTAAACCTACTCAAATATGGCCAAATTTTGACTGCACCTAGAAGTATTAGCTTTGTTTAATTAAAATTTGATCTTAATTTCCTTCCTCAGTAGGAATGAGCATTTTGCCTTCAAAGGCTAGTTTAACATTAGTTAAACTTACAAATACTGAGGTGGCTGGTAGTAATTCATTATTATTCATTATCATCCTTATTGTCATACTGAAGCTAGAACAGAAGGTTGTAACCAGGTAACTAGGTGATGTACTATTTCTTTACAATCCTTGCTTACATGATTTGTGTATTATGACATTTGTCGCTACACTGTATTTTGAAAAACAAACAAAGCCAACCCCCCCCCAAACCAGACCAAACCAAAAAGACACCTCCCCACCCACTCCAAAAGCCTGACCAAACCAACAACAAAGCCAAACCAAAACAAACCCCAAACATCAGTGATACCGTTGCTGCATTTTTGACTGCCTTTGGGAAGATTTTATATGGAATGTATTTCTACTGATAATCCAGTTGTATGCTTTCCATTTTTGTTAGGAAAAAAGTATTTATCAGGATTAACAAAGTGGTAAGACTTGTTACTTTTAACAAGTAGGTAATACTATTCTTTTTTTTTAATACTTCATTTGACAGCATCTGCTGAAAGTATGCAACATATGCTGAATATAAGCAAGCAGTGTCCTGTTGCTGTTACTGTAAGCACCAGTCTTTTCAGATGTGATGCACACAATGGCAAAATGTGAATTGCTTTGATGTAGTGATTTGCCTTTTCTTGAGCATACAATATTGGTTAAGGCAGCGTAAACCACAGACCGGAACAGGCTTACGGGATGAGCATTCCACTTTGGTGACCTCAGACAGATCGAATGACTGCATAGAAATGCAGTTGATGCACATGTAACTGAGTGGTTCTGACATCATGTGCCAGAAAGGGATCTTCTGCTGACACCAGCTACAAGTGATTTCTCCTCTGGCTTAGAAGGCCTGGGGCTCTGGTTTGATATCTAAAGGAGGTATCTTTACTGTTAAGGTGGTGAGGCACTGAAATGGGTTGCCCAGGGAAGTTGTGAATGCTCCATCCCTGGCAGTATTCAAAGCCAAGCTGGACAGAGCCCTGGGTGGCATGGTTTATTGTGAAGTGTCCCTGCCCATGGCAGGGGGGTTGGAACTGGATGATCTTAAGGTCCTTTTCAACCCTATTCTATGATTCTAAATACCAACATGTGCCAGAGCACCCCAACACTGACTTAATCAAAGTGAAGTCAGGATTCTTTCTCCAAGTTAGGTGAGCTCAGGGTTTAGCCCATTTAATAAACACTCTCTGTGTTGTGTTGCTTGGTATTATTATTTTCTAAGCCTTCTTTTCTTCATGTGCTCCTGCTATTAACCAAAATATTTTCCTAGCTGGTTTTGGGTGGGGTAAGAAATTGATTACTGATTAAAATATTTCCAAGCCTATCTATAATTTAAATGTAAAACCATATCATTTTAAGTGTCATTGAGTTTAAGTGGAAATTGTGACCAAATTAATAATGTGTTGAGTTTGTGTGATGGCGCATTTCCAAAGCATCAGCTCAATGCAAACCACTACATCTGCATTTCATGACTTCAGGGGAATGCCAAGATATTTCCATAGAGTCTAACTGCAGAGCTGTATAACAAGACAATGGATGCCTTCTGGCTCTAGAAAAATCATAGAAAACATTTGAGCTACGTGCGGCCTAGTAGTATGTCTCCCTCACTGGTATCACAGAGGTTTATTCAGGAAAGGTTTTAATAAAGTTTATTTCTTAAACTTTTGGCGCAATAACAGTTTAATTCAGGCCCCAAGCAGAATTGAGCAGGCAATAGAATGTGAGATAGAAGGTGAAATATGGTTATTAATAGTGAGATGCTAGAGCATTCTGCTAACACATCTGTGTGTGGGATTCTGTAAATCCCGAAGCTATGTGGAAAATTGGTGCTCGGATGCCTTAATCTTGGAATGGTTTAGAAGTGTGAAGAATAGGAAAAGCAATTGGAAAGAAAATATGATTGATGGAGGCTTCATTGTGATGCATTAGCAAGCTCCTGTGTGAAGGTATTGCTTGTGATTTCTGCCATATAGCCAGATAACCATCACTATACAAACTAGAAGCAGTGTATACTGCAGACAAAAGAACTGCATGGGTTGTAACTACATATGTCAATGTATGAATTTGTATGGCTGCTATAGGGAATAGCCTTCTAAAATACAGTTTCCCCTAGAAGAAGACATGGATATCATTGCTTGCTTGCATGGCTGCTAGTAGATAATAAGAATTTTTCTCATCTATACTATTTCTGCTGGAAGAGCATTGATTGAACTTACAACTTGTGAGCTTTATATAGATAAGAAAGTATGATGCTTTGCTATTTGTTTTACTTTGAACAGATTAAAAGTTTAAAGGCAACTGAAAGATCTCATTCTCTGCAAGTAAAACCAAATGTAGCCCTTCACTGTGGACTTCTAACATTAGTTCTCACCAAGTTAAACTTTTGTAATATTATCTTAAAGATATTGACTGCTCTTACGAAAGGCAGGGTTCAACAGCCACAGGCACTTCCATATTGCAAAGCCAGAGTACAAAGAACAACACACCTTCTGCCAAGAACTAGTGGCTAGTAAATGATCTACGTTTCTGTTTTGAATGTGTAATAGGTTGAAGTTTTCTGAGGCAAAGTGAAGTTGGTGACTTAAAACCCATGACAAAGCAGTGAGAAGTTCAGAATGTGGGGCTGCCAGGCTCCTGTGTTGCTACTGTACAGTTTTTGCAAATTAAACTATTAGTATATCTGTCCGAAGTGTGAGATTCTAAATCACGGTGACAATAGACGAATACAAAATTTTCTCTCAAACTAAACTTGCAGCATGAGATAATGCAATATTTTCTGCTTCAATTCCTTTTAGTTTTTAGCAGGGAATCTGAATGATATTTAAAGACCAGGTGGATTTTCAGTAAACACTGGCACTTATTTTCCAAATTTCAAGGACCCCACAGATCACAAAGGGTTACATTGCCTTTTTATATTTCTTATCACAACGTTGATGTACGCTGAGATTCTTCCTTGGTGATGGCAAGTGTTAAGCAATATTGATAGGAAACTTTCCTCTTATAAAATCAAAGGTGAATTTCTTATCTCTCTATAATGAGCAGGTAGATGAAGCAGAAATGACAAATAGGGTAGCTATTCCTGAGACGCAGAAGTTTGGAGCCCTTTCAGGTTTTAAATCTTTCCTTCTGGATGAACTGTGCATTTTCCATGTCGAATCATTCCATCTGAAATGTGTTTTATACATTGTCTTGCATCTGAAGCTGGGAAAGGACCAAAGCTATGGATTTGATTAAGTGTGTCAAGCAACCTAAACAGGACGTAAAGTATGGACCAGATAATCATCTTGGCTGAGGTTCAAATGGTGCTGGAATTAATTTTTCGTCAGGGCTCCTTTCCTTGCTGCAGCAAGGCCTGCATACAGCCAAGGGATTAATTGAAAAGCATGTTTTAGTTTTTTGGGTTTGTTTTTCACTCTGTCTGTAGTTTGTGGTTGGTTTGGAGGGTTTCTTTGGGGGCGTAGGGTTTTGGGTGGTTTTTGGTCTTTTTTGTGGGTTTTTTTTTAATTGCTTGCAAAAGTTCTTCCAATTTTTAGATTCTTCATGAAAAGCAAAGCTTGCTTTAAGAACCAGCTGTTGGGGAACCAGTTCCCTAGCTGTTACCATAAGGAAGCTGGACTTTTGCCTTGGTCCCTTTCTGTCTTAATACAGAGGGAGTAAAACATGTCTGGAGGTGGTTAGCATCTGCCACCCAGCTTTAGTTTGCTTCACATTGATTCCTAATAGGCTAGAAACATGACGAGAGCAGTAAGGAGCAGTGTGAGTGCTAAACCATCTCCATTAATTTCCAAGCAGCTATAGCAATTACTTGGCATAGTTTTGTCATATTGTTGGTCTGAAATATATTTCCTCTTCAGGTGCTTTGTGGAAATTTCGAATAGACTTGCAGGATGTTGGGACAAACCACCTCAGTTTCACCAGGTCCTTTAAGGAATGGATTGTGCTTTTGATTCTCCATCACAACTGCCTTGCATGTGCTGCAGCAATTAATGGACCTCAAAATTACCAAGAATGAAAATGCAGCCTTTAAAAAAAGAAAAAATGTTATGTATGAAACATGCCCTTACAAGGTTTACCCACAGTCTTTGGGCGGGCAGGCCCCCTGAGGATGTTTCTCAATGCGTACCTGTGCTATTATGCCCCAGTTTGGTTAACATGAGTTTCATTTCATTGTACTCCAAGCACAAGTCTGCATTCAAACTCATATGACTCTTGTTTCACACTAATATCTTATTGTAGCTTGTTTCACACTAATATCTTATTGTAGCAGATGGTGGAGGTGTCAAGGAGCTGCTGAAAACTGCCGTGTTTATTATGCCTTTTCAGCGCAGAGTAGCTCATCCATTCCTGTTGGCAGTGATTCCCAAGGGACTAGATGCCAGTTAGGATATTCAAAACACATTGTGTCCTGGCTGTGTTCTTGCCTGGCTTTGCATACTCTTTCTTTCGTCTGTAAGAAAAGACCTTTTATCGATAGAAGTAATTGTTGGACAAATGTTTTAAACCATCTTCAAGTTTAATTTATCCATCACAAACATGAAAGTGGGAAGAGTGAGCGCTACTAGGCAGCCTAGTCTGGTTCTGCCCTTGTATTCTGAAATGCTGATAGAGCAGGAAACCTTTCATAAATTCCATAAGTCCCTTGACTGCTGTCTGTAAGAGGGCAGGATTAGACAAGAGTTGAATTTCTGCAGTATAGCACAAAGACACTGAAAGTAACGTCAAATTTGGCTCAGCTTTTGGCACAGGAGCAGCTCTGGTAGCCCATGCTGTCAGGGTCCTATTATCTGAACTGTGTTGTTGAAACCTAACCAGGTAAGCTGCTGACATGAGTGTGGCTGTGTTGTATCCCTTTACACTTAAAGTTGCTAGACAGATTGAAACAGAGCACTTGAATTCTGAAGTTACATCGCTGCTAACTATGTGAATGTAATAGTATTATTCTTTTTGATTGCACTTCTGTGGACAGGCTTTTAGATTAGAGCAGGAATGAATCTGCTTTCAACAATAAATGTCTTTGTTTTTCAGCTTCTATATAAAGACAGTACTGTTAACATACTAATCACTTAAATATCTGTGAAATTAACGGGTGACAAATATTTAGCTTAACTGGTGCTAACGTAAACTAAGAAGAAGTTCAGGAGAGCCTAACCAAACCAATCAACAAGGCTGCATCTAACATGGAGGGAAATGGTAATGAAAGTTCAGGTTTCTCCTTTATGCACATGCTTGTGTATGCTCTGGGCTGTGTAATAGGGAAGATGCTTCATTCCTGTGCCCAGCCCTGCAGTTGCTGTTGTCTGGCTATATCTAGCTCTTGACAGTTTGACAGCAGATGAAAGTCAGTGTAGACAAGTGTGAGGTATCTTAAATCAGAAGGAACAACTTTAAATTACTTGCACACTTTGCTTGATGTGAAGTGAACTGCTCAGGAAAAAAAAGTTAATCTCGGCATCATTATGGATAACTCATTGATACCATCTGCTTTTTACAGAACTCTGGTCAAAAGAGGAAAGAAATTTCGTCTCCAACCCAAATGATCAGTGGATTCCCTGGAGCACTGGGATGGATAGTGTTTATAGGGCCAAGTTTTCGTCTGAGTATGCATGTTTGGACACAGCTCACTGACAATCGATGACATGAACTTATTGCTCGACATCCAGTCTCTTCCTGCACACTTTTGTGTCTGTTGCAGAAGTAACTCATTGTGTTGCATGACTGAAAGTCTGAAAGCTTCCATGCAGGAGAAGATGATGAAAATGCAGAATGACTTAAAAACAAACAGAAAACAACGCCCTGTCTTTAGCATGATGATAGAAACAGCAGCTCTTTTGTTCTTGAGACCAATCAGTTTCTCTTAGGGAAACTGAGATACTGTAGGTGGGAGTAGAACCATCTAGAAAGTAGGAATAAGAAGACAAAATTTGCTCTTAGGTAGAGGTGAAACAGCCAAGTATAATATGAAGCAAAGCTTTGTTTTTTAATCTCTCCTTGAAGTTTGCCTTTACTGATGTTTTCCATTAAGCTTAAAGTACATGAAATGTTTTTACACAGGCTGCGTCGGGATTAACTTTATTTCCTCTCCATTTCAGAGGACTCAAACCTAGTGGGAAATTAATTAAGTGAGTCCAAAACTTTCATAGAAGCTTGACACAGTATAAGAATTGTTAAATATTACAGAGGAATAGCAGAATAAAAGCATTAATATATTTTCAGATTTTGACAGCAATGGAGGGTACACAAAGGTAAAATATGATATATGTTCTTTGGGGAAATTGCTGTCTGAGACTGGTGCATGTTTCTAGTATTTCACTGTGTGCACAGTTCTATAAGGAAAGTAGTGTGATAAGCTTGCTACCTCTGTTAAGAAAGAGACTTTAGCTGTGGGCAATGAAAATCAATCAGATGAGATCGCCTTCCTCCTTCAGTTGATTGGCAGTAGCGATGAAAATAGCTTAGGCACCAAAATCGGGTTCTGATGTTGAAAGACTCTCAGTGGCAGGATGACCTGAAGCTATTGACACAAAGTCTTTGTTTCCTTGCTGATTCCAGCACATCCTTGGCTATGAATATAGAAAAATCCAGGGAAAAAAATGTAGGGGTGTCTTATGGATTCATTTTAGGGAATTTACATGACAGCAGGATTTCACTTTTTACCTAGCTTCTGGCTTGTATGGAGTTTACTTGCCTTTAGAGATCGCTTAAACTTGAGGACTTCAGAATAATGTCTCACAATTTTATATGTAGCACAATATTTTTGAACATGTTCTGGGAGAACTCATTAGCTTCTGTGACCTCAGTATTTATTTACTTATTTAATTACTGAAATGATATCCTGGTCCATGGTGATAATTTGACTTTAAAAATCTTGGAGCAATTGTTTTTACAGTGGTCTAGTCAAGAGAAAAGGTTGTTTGTATTAAAGGCTTATTGTCTCATTGCACAGAAGGGAAAGGATGTTAATTAACCCAATAGACACTCCTTTTGTCTTCCTTTTCCCTGTATCACTTGCCTAACACCACTACATCCGTGGTGCTGGCCACAGCCAATCAGAGGTGCCCAGCAGGGCTGGTGTGGGCTGTGGAAGACTGACCTTTCAGAGCTTCCCAGGCGTTTCCCTTAAGACATGCAGAGCTGTGTTAAAGCACTAGTGTTGCCCTTGATAATTTTCCCCCTCTGCCATCACTTGCTTTTACAGTTCACTCTTCTAAAGGGCCAGAATATAATATTTTGTTTTATTTCATTTGAGATTTTGGTAGGCTGTTCTTTGGGGAAAACTTGGTTTCTAAGAGGTTGTTAGCATCTTAGTTAAGATTTCGTTTGCAAAATTGTAGGACTTCTCTGAGTAAAGCTATTTCACACTCCTCCATGTGAGTGCTGGCCATTGCCTGTGGAAGGTGTCCACAGTTTAATTGAAATTTTGGTAGGATTAATTTCTTTTCTCTATTAAAAATAAGTAATGTGAATTTCTGGTGGTCCATGGAGACTCGACTGCTTACTACTCTGTGTATAGGTTGCAAAAACATATGTTACTTCTGAAATGTAGCATATTATTTTTCTGTGCAAGTAATTGCTGCGGTTACCTCATGAGCTTTAGGAAATCAAGAGTGGGTGGAGAAGTGCTAGTGAAAAACACTGTATAATAAGTTGTGAATCATCCCATGAATAAGTTTGTGAGGCTTTTGCTTTAGAATGCAAAATCAATATCTGGGCCATGCACAGGTCATCCTTTTTATGCCGTGCAAAGTTTAAAAGATGCAGTAATTGAAGGACTGCTTTCAGGAAAAGTTAGCAGTGACTCCTTGGCAAACAACTTCAGCAAAGCTCTCCTGCATTGATGAGTTGTCTCAGCTGGTTGGCTGAGATGAAGTTTTCTAATTTCACCGCTTTGCAAAAAGTCAGTGTTGAGATTGAGTTTAAAGTTGGAGATATTCTAATATGGTGCAATATCTGCTACCTTTGGCTAAATAAGCAGGTATATACTTGTAGTATAAATGGTTTTATTTCATATCAAAAGAATACGTGAGATAGAAACATCTTCAGTAAAGGGGTGAAAGAGAGAGAGAGAAAGTGACTTTAGCAGCCCTGTCAGCTCTGAAGAGTCTTGCAAAAATCTCTGTTTTGAGGTTTTTATAAAGGCTTGTGTGACTAAGTCACAGTCTGGGCCGTGCAGGAGGTTTCTAGGAATTTTGGTTTAATTATTATTGTTATTATTATTTTGATAACATTCTAACATGTTTCCCTATTGCATCAGCTAGCTAAATTGCTTAGTTTGAATTTTCTGCCTTTGGCTGCCCCAAGCATAAGCTGTCAGGAATGCTGTATTTGAGGTCATGCAGGGAATACTTTCCTAACGAAAGCACAGCTCCCAGATCATAATGTGGTGAGGTTCAGGAAAAAAGGTATGTCTGTTTCTGATATTGTGCTGCAGTTTGCTCAGTGAAAAATTAGCTGTTGATTACTGTCCCCACAGGCCCATCCAGCATACCAGTAGAACAGCATAAATATATACTGTGTGGTTGGAGGTTTTGGATAGCCATATTAGACCATTTTCCTAGAAGAACTTCTTCCATGTAACAAAGGTATTGTGAAAAGATATCCTTGCCCTGTTTTCTTAAACTCAAAATCTCTAAAATGAGATTGAAGATTAGGAAAAATTTCTTACCAAAAGGGTTGTCAAGCATTGAAATGGGCTGCCCAGGGAAGCTGTATAATGAGAGAAAGAAATCTAATAGATTCTTTAATAGCAGGCAAAAAGAAAGAGCTGTGAAAATTGCTAAGGATTCAGATCTTGGTAGTATTTTAATAGTGTTCATGTTGACCTGATTCTGAGCACAGTTGAAAAAAACCAGAAAGTTCTTGTTTGAAAATGCTCTTGCTTTTTGCTGTTTTCTCGCTTTATTCTTCTACTGTCACCCCAAATTAACACTGTAGGATGTTCAAAATAGCCATGTAGCCAGATGAGCAGTCAGCTGTCCTTACCAACTGTAGAGCTGCCTTTTATTTCTGACCTGGAATCAATTTGCTGGTAACAGAGAATAGAGCGTGGGAACAGAAAAGTATTCTCACAAGTTATCTAGACTGTAGGTGCTAAGCAGGAGAATGGGAGTGTTGCTTTCAGGTGAAGAGAAGATTCAAATGCTTAAATCTAATAATCATATAATTTAAACCAAACCCTTGTGGAGACAGTGTGTTTGACCACAAGCACTTTTCAGATGGGGTATGTAGCTGAAAAATTTACCTTTAAAGCTTGTGTTGCAGCACAAGAAAAAGACCATTTATAGCATAAAAGGAATCATCTTCATTTCTCTGATTTTAAAGAAGGCATTGCAGACTAGCCTGCAGATGTGTGGGTATTATATATCATGTTATCAGAAAGACAAATATTTGGAGTGTACCCCTATGTAATAGGTTGTGTCTAACTTCTGGGAGTACAAAGGAAAAGCAACAGATGTGTTTTCTCCTGTCTTGGAGCAGGGAGGAAAGTTATGTTGAAGGCCTGGGAGGCCAGTGCTGGGGAGACCCTGGCTTCCACAGTGCTCACTACACTGGTCTCTTGTCTGCTACTCACAATCTTGCAAAAAGGGTGAACTTGGGCTCCATTTATCAATGGGATTTTTTATATAAAGCTCTGAGATAATGCTGTGAAAAGCCTATTCCTGTCTGAGATCTCACAAGCTTCAAACTTTTCTGGTTACCCCTTGAAGTGACAGGGCACAACATTTATTCAAGTGTATGATTAAAAGATTCATCAGAAATGTTCTGGTTGATTGCCTGACAAGCAAGCTAATATTTATTACAGGATTCAGTTTTAGATTTTCTGGATGTGATTCATTTCCAGCCATTAAAGCATTATTCAGTCATGCATTATGTGCATCCTAAACGAAATATTGATCATTTTAGCATCAATTGTTTTACTTTTTCATAAATGATTTTTCCTGTGCAAAGGTTTACTTTTTGAAAGAGGATGTACTAGGGGAAGCGGTATATAGCATCAGATGCCCTCTATTTGAACTCTGAGTGAGTTGTTGTTTGGATAGTTACATTCAGCTTTTCAAGCTTGCTTGTACATTAACGTTTGCATATATAATATTAGGGATCTGTGAATAAGCATAAAAAGTGAAGCTGGAAATAGACAATCTTGGGCAGCTACATGCTTTTAGAAAAGCGATTACTTTGTAGATGAACCAAATGTTAACCTTTAATTATAAAGATCAGTACAGCATGATATTGCCATTCTTTTAGAAAACCTGGAAAGTATATTCTGCATAAATCAAGCATTTGTTCTTTGATTTATACATCTTGCTTTTAACTTACATTTGTATGGTTTTAAATAAACGTATTAAATTTTGTGCTGACTTCACTGTCTTGAAACAACCCTATTCTTATATTGTATTTCTTTTAATTGGGGGCTAGATAGAAGATCATATTAAGCTCTCACTGAAGCTTTTAAATTGGGTCCAGAGCAATTATTTTTGAAGAGCATGTACTTTTATGACAGGGATTGTGGTCCAGGTTGATAAGAAAAGGGAAAAAAAAATCAATTTAGACTTTTCCATATTTGAATTCATTAAATTTGTCTTATGCTATTAAAATAACAATTAATTTATGGCAGCCAATATTGTGTAATTGCATTGCAAGAAGTAAAAATGCAAGGTAATAATGATGATAGATTTATCAAGTCACATGGTAAGAATTTATTACCTTGAGTGACAGTAATTTTGTATTCAGTTGAAAGATTGGTTAATAATAATAGAGTATCCAAGGATCAGGGTTTGAACTGATAGATCCTTCTATTCACTTTAGCTCCATGTATTGCAAATAAGGATTTGGCATTGATGTAGCAATGAAAAAAAGTCCTAACTGAAGCTCATTTTTATTCTTCAAATAAAATTTGAATAGGTCTTTAAGTACTTTTTGTCTCCTCCTGGCACACTTTGTACTGGTACCTAAAAGCAAGCTTTAGTCAGAACTATTTATATGTAATTCTGTGGTTAATGCACCAAACATTCTTGAGAAGTGTATTACTGTCTGCAAAATGTTTCTAGCTCTGTGGAAAGCACAGCAATTAGTACCCAAGAGAGATTCCTTTTTGCTTTTAGTTTTGCAGAAAGCATTTACTGTGGTAGGTTAAAGACTGATGTTTACTAAATGCTCTTACACAAAAGCTTTACTTGTTTCATTGGTAGCCTATATATTGTGAGGTACTTACGCTTTATTGCATCCAAAATCCTAGGGTTTAGGACTGTGGTGCATTTGAAGCCATTTTTGACTGGCTAGATTGAAAAAAAAGAAAGACAAAACCAAAAAAACCCCAAACCAGGAATAGGTCAGAATTTCGCAATAGGAACGGCGCCGTAAATCCAAAAGAAATTTTTTAGGATTTTTGGAATTTTTTGCAGTTCTTACTGAGACAGCTTTGAAGAAATGCAAGTAGAAATATTTTTCTTTTGGCAGTTGGAGGGTAAGCATCTCTAATATTCAGACCAATGTGCTGGTTTTAGTAAGGGGATGGAGAAAAAGATCCCAAAGTTGTGTCACACATGAATCCAAGTAGCTTTAATTACTCCTGTGTCCCACTACCATCGTAGCTGTGAAAAGAAGCAGGCTGCCTGATATCAGACCAACCTTCATCACTAGTCAGGACAGGAATTATTATTTATTTCAGTCGATGTGAAACCCCAGGTGCCAGATGCTGCATCCTGCTAACTTAATTTAATCACAAAAGCTGAAAGAGGTGTCCAGTTTTGAAATGTCTCAGCTGTAGGTGAAGGAGCTCTGATCTGGCTGCCCCAGAAATATAGGGCTGGTGCCCATAGAGCCTGACAGCAAGGGCAGGTACCCTGCTGCTGTCCCAGGTTACACTGTGTGTCACAGACATGTGCCCATGGAAACTGGGTTCTTCGGTGGTGCCATCAAAGATGCTCAACCAAATTGATATCAGCAGAATCTGTCTGCTGCGTAAGCATGGAGTTTTACTCATTAATAGAAGAATGACAATAAATACCCAGTTTCAAGTGAACTAAAATGGAAATGAATAACTGAAGTTCGTGCTTTCTTCCCTGTTCTTTCAACATGACAGGAAACACAGTGGGATTCCGCTATGAATTGGGGTGGCTGCTTTAATTTTTCAATGAACTTCAATTGTGTGCATGGGAACCTAGCATCAAAAAAAATAATCTTTTTATTACATTAGGCCCATAGACTGGAAAACTGATCTGCATGGCTTAATCTGTCATGCCAAAGGTAACAGCAGCACAGCAGCTGAAACACACCTGCTGTGCAAGAGTCCCAACCTTCAGGATGAGTTGAATATTTGTTTCAGTGGAAATTGTCTCTGTTAATATAATCAAAGGCTTCCAAATCCCCTTACTTGCTGCTGTAAAAGTAGGTGCTGTGTCTCCTGGGGCTAATACGAAATTGTTGCTTCCGAAATTGATTTATGCTAGTCTTGCTGTTTGAAGACCAATTAAATCTTTAGCTATAGTAATGGTGGACTAGCTGATCTTAAAAATCTCTGGTTACAAATGAACTGGATAAGTAGATTTAACTTAGCACCATTCAAGTTCCATCACTGTCCTGACTCAAAGCTGAAAGATCCGATTTGGCTCAACAAATGAGACTGCCATTTCAGGGCCCTCAGGTCGTTCTGGGGGTGGGATGATGTCTGGCTCAGCCATGATAAGGTCTGATCTGTTTTGCAGGCATGTAGGCCAAGGCCGACAACTTGTCTCAGAGGCCTCTGCTTGTTACTTCTTTTCTCTCTGGGTATTGGGCAAAGTCAAAGGCAAAACAAATTCCTACATGCATGTCCCTTAAAGGAAAGCAAAATGCAGTATGCAGAGAGGCTTTCAACTGAGACAATCTCTTGGTAGTACTGATTGGAGTCCAAAGCTTATGAAAAACCCTCTTGTTAAAGCAATACTATTTCTAATTCCTTCTCTCTTTCCCTTTATTGATTTATTTAAAAAACTAGGTGGCAAAAGCCGAAGCAAAGGCATGAGTTCTCGTCTTTGTTCTGACAGTGGTAAGAATCGCAGCCCAGCCAAATAATCTCTTGCAGATGTAAATGTCCCAGTTGCAGGCCAGCTGGCCAGAGTGCTATTTCCCTTGTCTGTGAATCGCAGCCGTGGGATGACTGTACGGGGCTCCTGAGCTATCACAGGAAGGCAGTATTGCAGGAAGGGGCCCACCTTATGGGTGGCTGAATACAACTCTCAGGAAGGCTTTGAAGATTAGGGCTGAATCTTTGAATTTGACTTGTGTTGAAAGAAAAACTTCCAGCATAGCACCTGGAGCCCTGCATGATGTGTTCTTGGTGAATCCCAGTGAATCTATGACAATAATATGAGTAATATTATAAAATAAGCTGAGCTTTGCTTATCTGAATGACACAGAACTCCTTTAAATTCAATAAGAAAAATCAGATGTAGAGCAGTGCACTGACATGAATTTATGGAAAATCTATCTGTTTATTGCCTCAAAATTGGGAAAAAAGATGAAGTGCAGAGGTAAGAAAGCTTTAAAAAAAAAAAATCCGACCCCAAAGCCAAACAAACTGAAAACCCACCATGTAAATGGGGGAGAGAGAAAGGTGGTGATTGATTTATGTATGCTGTCTGAAGTTTGGACTTTCTGACTTCAGACCCTTTTCAAGATGCTAAGTGTACTGCCAAGCTTGGGAGTCAGTAGTAGGGAACAGAACTTTTTTATAATATCCTACTTCTTGTTTAACTATATTCCTAGATAATATTCATGAGTTTGGTGAGTTGCCTCATTATAACTGGTTTTAAGCTCTTTGTTTAATAGTGATTTACAATAGTTTAATGTAGTCTTCAGGTAATGGGGTGTTAGAAGCTTGCCCATTTCATGTGTTTCGTCTTCTTCAGAAGACAAGCAGAAAACCCCAAGAAGGTGAAAGTCAGCATTTTGTGTCAATAGCCAAGGAAACAGCTCATTGTGAAAACAACTGTTCTCCCATTATGCGACTCTCCTAAAATCTTAACCAACCTCCAGCAGATGCAAACACGGTGCAGACGGTCGCAGTAATTATGCTAACCAGCAGTAAAAGCTTCCATTTATGTGGCCCATCTACACCCTCAATGTAATCACTTCCAATCGCAAAATGCATCTAGCAGTTGGAAACCCAGAGCATTATTAGATTGCATTGACTCTGCTCCCCACAGCTGAGGGAATGCTCTTTCCCCGCAATACATTTTCCTAACAATTTCATGACCATTGAG
Source organism: Psittacus erithacus (assembly GCA_009867235.2). Classification (NCBI taxonomy): domain Eukaryota; kingdom Metazoa; phylum Chordata; class Aves; order Psittaciformes; family Psittacidae; genus Psittacus; species Psittacus erithacus. The sequence goes on along the minus strand of WYDI02092724.1, from coordinate 15,431 downwards.
ATACACCCTTGAGTCAATTAAAATTATCTGCACTAGACTAGACTGCAGCTTTTAAAGTGTTGTCTAATAGCTCATGCGGGCAGTGCCAGTCTAGATTAGTTATGTACGATGGGTTTATAAAACATAATTTATATTCTCAGCATGTCAGTTCAGAATGGAATTCTTGTTCATTTACTGTGATTTCATTTTACTAACAAAGCGGTGTATAAACCCATTTCTTTAGTACAATACAGACTATTGTATTTATCTTGCAAGAAAGAATAAGCAAATGTAAAACATGGTAGTTTTTGTCTGGCTTTAAGTGTATCTGCTTTTAGGTATAGGGAAGGCTGCCCTTGGATAATGAGAAGCAGGTGACTAGGAAAACAAAATGATTGTGCTGTTTGCAGCTTCTAAAGATCCTCTTTTCTCCTGTTTGCTTTAGAGCTTTTTTTTCCGCTCATCTTCAGGTTCATTGGTAAGCTGCTGCTAAGCTAGTGCTGGACACAAGAATAGTCACAAAAGCGGTATTAGGCTATATGGTCTGAGCAAGAGTGGTAGTAAGCTTATAAGCAACAAAGTTGATACCAAATAGGACGGTTCAACAGAAATGAAGAATTTTCTTAATGCATACATTGAAAGTAGAGATATTTGAATTCAAACTTGGATGTAATCCTCAATACAGGTTTTTTCTTTGTTTAAAAAGAGACCACAAATAAAGAAGACAAAGTGCTGCTTTTAATTTGACTTTTAGAAGCCATACACCTGTACTGTACAGGCCTGGAAGAAGTTTGAACCTATTTTCACATGGTCGCATTGTAGTAGTTTGTTATTATAAATGTCTCAAAGGATTATGAGGCAGAAATTGATCTTCTGAGCTTTCATTTTATTTGAGGGATGCTGGTAGTGTAATTTAGGAGCAGTAGGCTTTGATATGAGCAATTCTTTTTTTTTTTTTTGTATAGTCTAGAGAGCAATTCACTTGCTATTGTCCTTTGATTAGGGATCTGAACATCGAACGTAAGCTTGTAATGTAACAGTAATGTCAGATACCTCTTTGAGTTTGAGACTGTTGTAAGCATCAGGTTTTCCATAATATTTTGGGCATTATCTTGTATATGGTAAAGTGTTTATTTAGCAAATTATTTGTTGGACATCTGTAAACTCTGGCACACCATCCTGCTATGGTTTGGCAATTCTGGGCTTGGTCATCTGTTCTGTAATGCAGTTTTTAGAGTGCCCCAGAAAAACTCCATTACAGAAGCAGCGGGAAATTCCCACATCCATGATTAAGCAATAAAAGATCTGCTGGATTCAGAATGAGATCACTTCCTTACATTTCATCCTTTACACAACATCTGCTGCAAGTCGAACCTGATACTGGCTGATGTATGTCACTGAAAGTCTTAGGAAGAAGGAATATTACACTGGGGGATAAGAGTGTGATATTTGGCATTAACTTTTCAGTCCTTGAGGCCACAGGTGTTGGCAGAGGCTGAGCTCTGATGCTACCTGAAGCTCTTGCCTCTTTCACTTTGCCTCTTCAAGTGCTTTCTGCTTTATTTTTAATAAGTGTTAAAACATCAAAGTTTTTAGAAGTTTAAGCAAAGTCTTAGTTTGACAGAGCTCAATTTCAACCTTAAAGCTGATAGCTGTTGGCATGAAATTAAAACACAGCAAATGATTAAAAACATGAAATGACTAGTAAAACTTAACCTCTTTGCTGACTATACTTTTTTCAACTCCATCTCCTCAGCTTCTTGGGTTTTCCCCTTTATCAGTACATTTGTGAACTTCACTATATGAAAGGATGTGAAAACAAAAATGTCATTTAAAATTATAGGAGTTGGATTTTGCCAAAAAAGGTTTTAGAGAAAGCTAAAGTGATTTATTATCTAGGGACCCCGCTTTGTTAAAGTAGTAAGTCAGTCTGATTAATATTGGCAACTGTGGAAAGAATATTTCATTCATTTTACCTAGGTTAGCTCACTTAAATAGTGTTTAGAAACCAGTCAGAGCCTGAAAAATTAGGAAAAGCCCCTTTTCCAATTCCAAAGTAAGAATTTGGTTCAGTTGATCTAAACTTTTTTTTCCAGTTCACTAACCACAGCCATATTTGTTTTGTTGTAATACGTTTGAATGAAGCATTTTAAGAAATCAAGACATTTTAATATCTTTTCCTGTATATGAATTGAGTTTCAATTTCCAAACAAGATTATGTAGAAGACTCAGGAAAAAAGTTAGTCTTGTAAATAATGCATTGCATTCAGCCGTTTGACAGACTGTGTAAAATGTATGACCTACTAAATACCAAGCAGCAAGTGCTGAAAACAAGGGAAAACAATGCAATATCAGAAACATACCAACTCAGTTTCAACCCAACACTTGGAGAAATCATGGCACATGTTGTGCATGAAAGCATCCTTTAAATATACAGTATGTTGACAGTGCCCATTAAGTTACATTAAAAATAACAGTTCACACTTACAGCTTTAGGTGGTAGATGTTCCAATGAACAGCCACAACAATGAAACATTTCTAGCTGGTACTTTGTGTTGTATTTCTCTGACTAACCAATTTGGCTCAGACTGGTTTTCAACCTCTGACAATGAAGTGGTGAATTAGGGATGTGTGTGTTGAAAGAGTGATGCACAATAGGTGTCTGCTTGGGGGAATGAAGAAAAAATAAGAAAAAAAACCCCATTCTTGGTGATTAAATAAACAAAGTTTTGGACTGGAGGCAGATGATGAAAAAACTTTGGGAAGGATATTTTAGAAAGAGACCCACTCTAAGAAGCTTTTAATTAGCTAAAGAGTTTATACAGAGGTTTGAAATTGTGAGAAGTAAGAAAATATCAAGGCTGAGGGATGTATTTGCTGTCTGCTAATGCAATGACCTTTATAGAGTTCAGAAACTTTACAATATCCTGTTCAGGAGAATGAATGAAAACGAAAAACTGAAAAAGGAAATTGAGGAGAGATGTTATTAGCAGTGGCTTCCTGGGAGTGGTTGCCTGTGTTTGCATTGGCAATGTGAGGGAGAGGAAAGGCTTTTATTCACATATGGCTGAAGCATTATCTTGATGTGAGCTATAAAGGAACGTGCTGCATGAGAAGATACTAAATTAATTTTTAAAAACACAGGTGAAAAAATAAGCCATACAAGTTTGCCAACTCTTTCATTAGAACAGACTGTTGGAACTGGCATGCTGTGAAAGAGATGATGAGACCTGAAATGATTCACAAGTTAAGTGCTAGGTGCTGCTACTCTGGAGAAGAGGAACAAAATACCTCCTTAAAACAGAGTAAAAAAGAGAAAAAAAGAAAAGGTGTATCAATGATCATTCAGTTTGAATTCTTGCCATGAGAGCAGATCACAATATTCAGTGGCCTGGGGCGGCTTTAGTGAAAGTAGATCAACATCTACAACCATGGAAGGTTGTGAACTTGCAGAAACACTCCCTCATACTAATATAGGAAACATTCCTCTTTGCCATTGTATGTTACAAAAATAATGAGAGCAACAGGTGACAGGGTATTTGGAAAGCACCCTTGTGGCAGCATATAGCAAACTCTGAAACAAAGTGGTTTGTACTACAGTTTGGAGTAAAACTGCTGCTTTGGAATTGAAGAAAGGGAATTAAAATAGAGGCATATGTTAACAAATGGCTTAATTTCCTTCTGCCTTGACTCCTGTGTAACCATGTTATTTCTGGAAAATCCTGAGACCTTGCCCACTGTAGAACTTATTTCCTTCTCCTCATCTTAATGATGCCCAGCGCGTCTTAAGCAGCAAGCACAGTTGCTAACCCTTTTTTCCATTTTATCAGTCAGCCGATACAAAAGACAATGGGAGTAAAAGCAAACACAAGACCTTTTGAGCTCTGTTTTCACAGTACTGAATTCAGGCGGTGATGACCATGGCAGCAAGGAAAATGTATTCCTCCCACTCAGACTGTGGGCTTTAATAGACATTAAACCATAAATAAGTGGAAAAGACAAGGAAAGTATGGCTAGAGACTAACTAATTGCTTTAAACCTGATCAAGGCCACTACTGTGTCAAACTTACCCAATTTGGATCACCACCTTTAAGTTTTAATTAAAGCTGGCGATGCTGCCATTCATTGAATATTCCAATAACTTTAAATAATGCAGATGATTTTTATTCAGTTGTCCTCTCCTGGCCTTGCACCACTGAGATCACTGTTAATTAGGTACTACATTACATCTAGCAATGTCTTTATTGCTGTTAATGTTGCTGCCTATATTATCTGAATATCTCCAAAGTGAGAATATGCTGAGAATTTAATAAGATGACTGGTAGTTGAGAAGTGGATATCCATGTGTTGTAAAAAATCTCAAGTGACATATTTCAGTTACGTGCCCATGTCACTCAAAAAAGGGGATGATGCAATTCAGTTAAAAGCAAAGAGTTAACTAATCCAGCTGCTCAGAACACTGATATTTTCTTCAGCAGTCTTTAAGTAAGGGACACAACTGTCAGATTTCAAAATGTCTCTTGCATGCATTTGCCCTGTGTTGCACAGGATGTGGATAAGTGTTATCAAGAAACTATTTGTGATTAATATGCTTTTGATGCTGCTGGATTGCAAAAGATATGATGGCTGTGTTCTTGGGAGGAAGAATAGTCTGCTGGCAGAGCTGGTTCCCAGATCCAGCTTCACTGGATGCTGCCAGCCAGGTCCCTGACCTCCCACCCCTTTTTGGGAAAAGAGAAATAGCTCAAGGTAACCAATCAGGCTCTGCTGGGCAAATGTCTATGTGATCTTGCTTACACTACTTATTTCTCTCTTCTTCATAAATGTCAGCAAGAAATTAAAACTTGGAAGAGAAGATTTGGTAAATAATGGAAGTTCTGCATTTCCAAATTTGAAATGTATTTCTATCAGTGCAATTTCTCTTGTCTTCACAGTGAACCCACTTTTTCCCCCCACTTTTTGAAAGAAAGAGTTCTCTGGAATTGCTCAGAAAGGAAAAAAAGGGTATTTCTCATTAAAATAAATTTTTAACCAGATTTTTAAACATGGATTAAACTTTGTTTGAATCTGTTTCTGCTGCCTGTGGACAACATGTGCCATTTGTGCAAGCCTCCTTGGAAGCAGAGACTTGAACAAACCATGCAGGCTGCCCTCGTGTGCAGCTCCAGTGAGTTCCGTGTTGCAGGTGGCCTCATTGTAGGACAAAGTTGGGCATTAAGAAGCTGGTTTCAGACAAGCAGTGCCAGTCTTTCCAACTATAAAGCTTTCCTTTGAAGCTCCTAAGATGTGTTTTGTCTCCCTGTGTATTTTGAAGAGCATTGTGTATGTTTAACAGTGTAAATAAATAAATAAAGCCTTGCATGTTATCTCCGATGAAAGCTTGCTATAAATATATATGCAAATTATTCCCAGCTCCCAGAGAGTTGCCAGTGTAGCCTTCAGGGTTGTTGGGGTTGCGCACTGCAAATCTTACCCTTAGGAATTCTTTCCTGATACCCAGACCAAACTTTTTTTCCTCTTCATTTAATCTCTTTACAATTAGTTATAGCAATTACCAGCCACTGAGATTGCTGCATATTTTAATGGTAATTACAGTGGGAAAGAAGTTTTTACCTCTGGTTTTGTGGTGTTGTGTTGAACTGGAGATGAAAGTGAATTTAAGTACTTTGGTTTTGAGTAATGATAATAAGAGGTAGACATATTCCTTCAGATCCCATAGGTGTACAAGGGGAAGTGCAGTATATTTTTTTAGAGTGTGTTCACGTGTGGTGCATTTCTGCATGCTGTGGATACTGAAGAGTATTGTGAACCATTTTTCTTTTTATTCTCAGTAAAAAAAGTTCTTTCAGTTTATGCACATCAGTGATCTATTGCATAAAGGGACTAAATTACAAACTGTTTTCAGCCTTGCTTATGAATTTAAAGTCTGGAAAAGACAAGATTGTCCTTTGGGTTATGGTTTTTGATTATATCTTTCTAATTACACAGATCTAGTGAGATTGCATCACATATTCCGCAGACATGACCAAAGCATATGGCTCAAGATTTATGAGATAAACATTAAAGTGCAAATGCATAACTGCAGAGTAATGTAATGTCAGTTAGGAAAATTGGGTTGAGACTTCCAGACTAACCGCAAGTAGATCCAAAGCAGAGGAGAAAATGCAATTTTTCCTTCATCTGCTATGTATTAGGGATTGCATTACAGATGATTCTGTGGGCATTGTACAGCTCTTTATCAGCTTGTGCACATAGAATGATGTTCAGAATCATCCTAAAAATGGGAGTAACTGCAGAGAATTGCTGTGGGGGTTAAAAGAAAGGGGGGTGAGGGTGGGGAAGCTTTGCTTTTCTTATTATGTGTAGTTGATTCCATAATCCTGAATGGTCAGTCTTCTGCTGCCCAGCTATTTTTCTTGTTCTGGCGATGCTGAGCAAGACACATTTAATGTTGGTTTGATCATGAGTGTGTCACTTGAGCTGTCAAAAGTGTAAGCTATGACTTAATGTGAGAAAAGAAAAAGGAACATATGCCTTCAGACTTCTCACGAGTCTGGACAGGACAAGGTACCATCCATCAGTTGATCAGTAGTATCACACCTTGTTAGGAGCAGTGCACTGGCTCCTGCAGAGCAAAATGCGGAGTAGGAAAAAGGATCTCTGCTTCACAAAGAAGATAGATGTTGCCAATCTGTAGCTTTTCACAACTGAAGTTTCAGCTCCTATCATTTCCTGTTGTGGTACAGGGGCACTTTGCCTTGCATTTCAGCAAATTAGTGCACCTGCTGGAATATTGCCTCTGCAGCTCCTGCTGAGCCATTTCAAGCACTAGTAATGCTGTCATTTTTATCAGAAAGGTGGCAGAATAGTGCTTTTTAGCTTGCAAACCTGCTGGAATGTACCACTGTATTTCAGGCACCAAGGACAAGCTATTTAGATAGTAAAGCCATAAAATATTAAAAATAAGAAAAAAATACTCAGAACTAAGTATTGCCAGCAAGAAATACAGTCTTAAGTATCTACTTTCATTTTAATACTCCTTTAAGTGCCGAAGGCAGTGAGACTTAGTTTAATCATTTTGACCTTATTTTTAAAAGAAATCTGAGTTCCTGAAATTAAGTATCTAAAAATATATTTAGACATCTCAGGAAAAGGGGCCTGATTTTCAAAGGTGCTGAGCAATTTTGGGAATGGGAGAAGTGTGATAGCGTTTGTTCTGGATTCTCAGGCTTAAAAATTAACACAAGAGTTTGTTGTTGGAGATCTTCAGACTATGGTCTATTTTAAAAGGCTGAAATCATATGGCATTGCATGCTAATGGCAATTTGCTTTTTTTCAGGAGAATAAAGGGACTGTAAATGTTCAAATTAAGACTCATAAATGCCTCTGAGTATTAAAAGAAAAAGAAAGGAAGAAAATCTCAGTTAAAATAACTTATTTTACACTGTTGTGGAATATATGCAGGCAAGCCACAATTAAAAGCATTAAAAAGAAAAAACAATCAAAAAAGAAAACCTGTAAGCCCAGGTCCAACCTGAAGTATTTTCTTCTAATAGTAGTTACAAAATGTGGAAATAAAAGCATAGATGGAAACACTGACACAAGTTTAATGGCATAAGGGCAATTCTGAAGTTATACAGTTAATGCAGTAAACCTAGCAAATACCTTAACTACAGGGAGGTCTTCCTTATTTGGCGAACTTTCAACCTTGTATAAGATGTTTTCAGTGACTACATCTCTCTCTAGTTTAGAAGTTACTGCTGGGTATTTAGTTTTCATAATGTTGACTTTAGCATTCTTCAGTGCTCTCTGCATGTGTTTGATTTATGGCAATTTTACAACTGCAGTGGATTGTCACAAATTGGAGGAAGAAAACCCTTACAAAATGACAATTTTGTCTTTCAGTACAGTCAGAGTCTTGGATCTGTGCTTTAAGCCTCTTGTTTTGTTTGTTTTCAGTTCCCTGGGTATATATTGAAACTCCCCACTGTAATGGGTCTGGTTTTTTCAGGTACACTAAAGACTGGTTTTGGTTTTTTTTACTGTCATAACATTGAGTGACCATAAATAGAAATGACTCCCTGAGAGTACATCCTGTGGGGAACCAAAACCTAGGGATGGGACATTGTTTAGGAAATTACATTTGTTGGGGCATCATTTGTTGGGGCACAAGATTGTGGTGTATGAAGCTTCAGAGCACTGTAAATAAGTTCAGTGTTGCATTCCCAGCTGAGGTTGTGGGGAGTTGTGGAAAGCATAAATGCATAACTCATGTTATGGTGGGCAACTCCCCTCAATACAATTTGGATAAATGTTCCATACCCAACTTGAACCATGGTCCTGTATGTGTGTGTGTGTATGTATGTGACTTATGTTTAATGCTAAATACACACATGTGAGTTTGTGCTCACAGGATCAGGGCTATAAGAATCTTGAAAGCCAGGAGAAATACTATACTAAAGAGGAACTGTATAAACTGGGTTTATTATTTCTTCTTAATGAATTGTGTTTATAAGACAAGTTGAAGTTGATACTATTAAAGTTGATTGTTACAGACTTCACTGCAGCTATGAAATATGAATGATTGAATGAATGACTTGGAAGCTTTTAGTTTTCCATGTCTCTAGAGTACAATTTACAGTAGTGACGGACCATTCATGGTTGATGGGCTTGGAACACGAGGGACTAGCAAGGATAGTTTGGTACAATGCCCATTTAGAAAATAGTTCACCAGTAGTCCCTTCTCTTTTATCCCAGGTGGGTGATAATTAAAGCCTGTGGGTAGAGCGTATCTGAGACAGAAATACATTATAGTAATTTGCAGGAAACAGATCCCAGACTATGCAGGCCCCTGCCCCTTCTGCCTCTCAAACAGAACAGTGGTGGATAGGGTTGGCATCTGTTTCTTGATGAGCTTTTCAACAGTTGAAGGGGTGCTTGTAACAAGGCTATCACTCCTAATATGTGTGTGACAGCCAGCCTGGTTGAAAGGAGGAGGGAGAAGAGAGCCATGCTAAATCGGTGGTGTGTGGTTGCTGCTGTTCTCTTACCAATCATTTGTAAGTATGGGTGTAAGATGTTGCTGAAAAGTGCACCTACTGAACTGTCTTTTGCTGAGAAAGGTAGATAATATGATGTGCTACTCTATGGGCTTGAAAAAAAGGTGTAGTGAATGACTTGTGTTGTCTCTGGTTTTGTCGTCTGGACATCAGTGAGTCATAAAAGGTTCAGCTGAGGTTGATATACCCAGCGAGGGGTGTGGAGAAACGATATTTTTTCCATTCAGTAATTAACTTTGGAGAAGATCTGTATTTCATTAAAATATCAGACTAAAGCAGACTTTTATTCCAAAAGAGAAAGAGCTGAATCCAGCATGAACGATGTTGCACAGCTGCTAACTTGTATGAACTCCCTGGCACCTTGGGAATGGAGGTAGCAGCCCTTTGCAGTACCAAGATTGTTGCTCAGTAGTTTGGCAAGGTCAGAGGTGTGTGCTGAACATGCAGTGCCACAGCTTAATGTAAGAGGAGGTTCTCCTTTTTTTTCAAGTGTCTTGAAGCTTGGTCAGATCGGGAAGAATTTTAAAGAAATCAGTACTTACAGCTGGGCTTTGTTTTGGCTGCCATATCCACTCTAAAGTTAAACCAAAGGGGCTGGAAAAAGTTGTTACATTGCTTGAAAATTTAGAAGAAAGGCCAATTCATTTAAAAGAAAAGAAAGAAAAAAAAAAAACCCAAACCAAAATGAGAGAAAAAAAGTGAAAACAAGAAGAATCTTTGTGCTCTGTAGCCTGTATCACCAGTGCTGAGTACAGGAGTACAATCACTGCCTTGGCCCTATTGCCATACTGGTGCTGATACAGGCCAGGATGCCACTGGCTTTCTTGACCACCTGGGCACAACCTGGCTCATGTTAAAACAGTCATCACCCCTAGGTCCTTTACTGCTGGGCAGCTTTCCAGACACTCTTCCCCAAGCCTGGAGAGTTGCATGGGGTTGTTGTGACCCAAGTGGAGGAGCCAGCACTGAGTCTTGTTGAACCTCTTACAATTGGCCTTGGTCCATTGATCTAGCCTGTCCAGATCCCTCTGCAGAGCCTTCCTGCCTTCAAGCAGATCAACACTCCCACTCAGCCTGGTGCTGTCTGCAAACATACTGAAAGTGCACTCCTTCCTGGTCTCCTTTGCCCTTCAGGGCTGTCTCCTAAGGGACTCAGTCAACCAGCCTCCTAAACAGGCGAAACATCTGATTAAGCTGGGGCAGCCTGTCTTCCAAGCAACCTTTATGGGTGTGACCTTGATCCATTTATTTCTTATACTCAAAGTTATTGTCATGGCATCATCAAGGACCATGCATGCTGTTGGTGTTCTGTAAATAGGAATAGCTGTTGAAGCACGCCAGTCTTCTGGCTACAAGCTCTTGGTGCACTGGCGAGATAGGAGCATTAAAAAGAGCTTTTAGACCCTTTTCAGCTTTTAGGAAGCTGAAAGAACACTTTCTGGAAAATGCCTTGCATGTGTTCTGTTCTTAGGCCAAATAAAGGATAAAAGTTGTTTTTTTCAGGGTGTCTGCAGGAGGGCAAATATTCCTCAGATTATTTTGCTCTAAGACAGTATTTTGCTCTAAGACACTATCTGTGAACCTTGTGAGATGCCAGTTGGCAAGTAGACATTTTGAATTGTATCAAGCTACAACACTTCTAAAATATAATCCTGAAAGCCCTATGCCTGAAAATACAGCACCTATTTAATGTGCAACCAAAACACGTATATTTTCCCCCATGTTTCTCTGTCATACTTAATTTTACTGTTTATACCAATACTCAGTTTATAAACAATAGCCTGCTATTTACAACTGATGTTTTTAGGTGGTTTTATGCAAAATAAGAAGCAAGACTATTCTATTATAATTGTCTTGCCTCGTGCAGGAAGGAAATCCAAGGAGAAAGTAATAAATTAACCTACTTTCTTTGTGCTGTCCTCCTTTCAGAGCCTGACCAACCTCCAAACAGATTCATGGTTACTACAGATAGTAAAAGTAATTATGCTAACCAGATAATAAAAGCTTCTATTTTCATTGTCCATCTTCAAAGCAGTCACTTTCTGTGACAAAATGCAGACAACATTAAAAAACAATGGGCTCTATTAAAATCCATCAGCCGAACTCCTTGCTTCTAAGGGAGCCACCTCCTTTGTTCAGTACATTTTCCCAACAATTCTGTGACCATTCACATATTAAAACAGTGGTATTTGTGTTCAATGAACTGATTTAGGAGTTGTTTAATGACACTAAATTACATCACATTAAATCAATACTTCAATGTACTGTGCAAGTATTCAGTGTATATTGAGAAAAATTAAACTTGCACTCTGAGGTAAATCCTTAATCACTTGGTCTTCAAACACTTCATAGGTACAGATGAAGGTCAAAAGCTAGTTTAATTTTGATCATCCTCCTACTCTGCTGATTTTGGTTGGACTGGAGGTGCAAAGGATCTCAGGTAAACAGTGAAATGGTAGGTCCTGTGCATTATGGAAATGCTTTGGCTTTGCTCCACCTCTTGACTTGTTACTGGTGGTTCTTGGCTGCTTGCTATATGGTAACTTTCTAGTTGCATTGTGTACTTTATAAATCTGGGTCTCATATTTGGTCCTTTCATATCTATGAAGGTTTATTTCTTCCTTATTAAAAATACAGTGTTGTTGTTGGGTCGAGCAACTTAATCATAACCAGCTACAAGAATTTCTTGCATGTGTAAATTTACAAAGCGTACACATTAAAAAGAGAGCTACCTTTCTTTAGAGTAGTCAAGTTGCTTTTAGTTGGTGTTCTGTTCATTCTGATTAGGAATGAACAGGAGAAATTAAAATACTTTCACTTTTGCTTTTAGTTTGTCAACAGATACAGTTATGCCAGTGTCTCCTCATTAATTCCTTCTATTCAGTTTTGAAAGACATTTGTATGAATGAAATAAGTCTGTTGACCAAGTTGCTGAAAAGTAAGAAGGGGCATTATCGCCAACAAACTTCTTTGCTCAAAAGCAGTTTCTTTCATCTCCACGTTTTCTTTTTCCTGTCTTCTCTAAAAAGCACAAGGAAGGTAACCTGTATTTGGTTCCAGAATGGTCACTGTTAGGCAATGCACAACTGTGATGAGTTAAAGCAGTATGAGCCATGTAAGTGTGCTTGCCTTTGTCTCACAGGGAGGAGGATGAGGTAATGTGCTGAAGTGCTACTGATATTTAACATATTAGTCTGGTTTCCTGCAAGCAACATTAGGCATACAGGCTATGCATACTGCTTTCTCAGTTTCATTTATGTCTCCCACTACATTGTGGTGTTGCCTCAAATCCAGCCGTGTGTGTTTCAAGCCACTACATCCAGAAAAAATTTGGGTTGTGAATTCAGATATAATTGTTAACAGTATTAACTGAGGGCTAATAATAGTTTGCGTGTGGGAGATTAGATCCAGCTTTACTGGACCTTTACTTCCTGTGTGGCCATTTAGCATGCATGCACATTTGGGCAGTTAAGGGCCTGAAGCTACAATACTGCAAGCACACATGAGATTTACTTCACTTTTTGCAATTTCTCTTACTGGGATCACATGAGGAAATTTAAATGTGTGCTCAAGCTGCTGCATTAAGTTAGGATTTACTGAACGTCAAATGCTATAGTGCATGATTTTAAAATAAACCCTTAATTTTTTGTTGTCCTTTTCCGAAAGTGCACTCACTGAACTGTTATGGAACTGCTCACTATATGGAGTTGTCTTGATTTCATTATAAACTAAACAAAAAATGATGAATTAAACTATTGAAAAATGCTGTAATGATTTTTGGTTTATGGCTTTTTGTTTGAAGCAAAAGTTGAAACCCCTTTTTCTAGTGCAAATACTAAATTAAGCAGAAAGCAGGTTGTTTGGTTTTAAATTTGATTTTAATTCATCTATTGAAGGAGCTTAATTGTTTCAAGAAAAATAATCTAGCAACCTCAGTAGTACATAAAAGGATTATTTATAAACTACTTGCCTGGATAAATCATTTCTATGAAAAAAGGCCTATTAAAAAGCTTTCCAGCTGGGGGTTTGTTTCTTGTAACTAATAATTGTAACTTATATTCCACTTTTCTGGGGAAGCCAAGCTGAAATGTTTTGCTAATGTGGCTGCTGTGCTTCAGTAGGTCAAATGAGATGGTTGAGGCATGTCAGGCACTGCTCTGAGTACCCAACCCTGGTAGCTGCTAACCCTCTTAATAAAAACTTTGAGCAGTGGCTGGTAATGCTTTGATTATTATAGTTACCACAGAACTTGGACTGGCTTTTGTGAGCTCACTGTTGCTGTCATGGTTGCATGGGTGGGAAATCTTGGAGGAAGAAAATTGTTCTTCCTGGGATTAAAGTTAGAGAGAGAAGATTCCATAGACAGCCGTCAAAGAGATGAAGGGTAGATCTTATTGTTCTTCCACACAATGTCATGATTTTCCAGAAACCTTTTCCCATTTTAAAAAATAACTAACAAGCGATTACATTTATTCAAGTTTGCTAGCCTATTTACCCAAGGGCAAAGTATAATGATTTCCTAAATGATTTCATTCATAAAATGCTTAAACAAGTAATTTCACACAGATACTGGAGGATTCCATTGTCTTTCTCACAGTATAACTTGGAAATGAGGAAGAAGAGGAGGGTAAAGGTTTCAAGCTGTCAAGAAGAAATGCATTCAGTCTAGTTCTGTGTCCACCCTATTCAGCCAGGCAGCTTTTGATGGCTGAAATTACACTAGTCTCAAGGTGGTAATATTGTGGCTGTGAGCATCTGAGAGAAGCAGCGTCCTTTGGAGAAGGCAAGGTGTGGTTGTTAGATGACTTAATGTCCCTGGAATAAGGCTTTCTGAAGCCTCTCCGTGGGACTCGGTGGAAGATGCATTTCTTGGCAGTAACGGGAGTATGATGATCCCTCCTTAATCTGTGAATTGCTATCCCAGATGTCTGCCCCTTGTATAACAGCCCAGCATGGGAAGTCTTACATGTGTTAAGCATCCTGGCAGAGATGCTTAGGCACTGCAATAATGAGAATAAATAGATAAATAACAGGAATTGTCACCTAGTCAATGAAATGCAGGGATGAATATTAAAATGTGACGTCTTTAACAAAATTGAATCCAGGTTGAGGAAAACAATAGAACTTGAGACAGTCACCAAGTTTTCTTCCTAATCAGTTTCTTGCTGTCTAGTGTTTTCCCTTGTGTTATTTCATGTATTAGCTCTCCAGTTACCATATAATCTCCAAGGTCGACCAGCCCTCAGCACAAAATATTTAAGGAAAAGCCACTTATCTGTCAATAAACTTCACTCCCAGGGAGTGTAATTCCTCCTCTGGCATATTTCTTTACCTGATATTGCTGCCAGACATAAGCAGATCTTCCAGGGCTCTCAGCTGTTAACCAGAGGCTCTTGCTGGACATGTCTTAGGATGCAGGTGTCCTTTGCTTTGGAAGCCTGCCCTGGGGCCTTGACTGTTTGGGAAAAGAATGTGGTGGTGTGGCAGAGTTGCCAATCCACAGGCATACAGCACAGTCCCAAAGTGCAGAATGGGCATCTGTGGGTGCTGCAGGCATCCCAGTGGAATGTTGTCAGGCTGGGGTGAAAATGAGTTATACTTCTGGTAGATCTATATCTTCATTTTGTGATTTAACAGCAGGAAGATGGGAAATGCACTGGTAAAAAGGAGGCAATTGAGAGCAAGTTTGTGATTTGTACAGTTGTATGCATGCATTTTCTGCTCTGTTATGACAAAGACTTACAAACTCCTCTGAGACATTGCTGTCTTAATACCTGTAAACATTAACTACTGCCAAAATGTAATTGTTCCATTTCTGGGAAATATATTAAGCTTTGATCCCTGCAAGTCATAATCAATAAATTTGTCATAAGAACTATCTGACTTGTTTATATAGTGAGATGCAAAGATAAGAGGGGTTTTTAGAAGTGTTTCTTAATGGAAAAGTAGCTAGCATGAAATGCCTCTATTCTTGTGTTTTAGAAGTAATAGCTTAGGAATAGGGTGTATAAATAGACAGTCACAGCTGTAGCAAAGCGAAAGAATTCATAAAATAGAACTTTATAATTTGGTTCACTAGAGTGCCAGTCATTCTGCTAGGACAAATAGTTGAGGTTTTTTAATTATTTCTGTGTTCAGGTGTGGTTTAAATCATGTACCATCCCTTTTCTTTGCTCAAGGCGTTTTTCTCTTCTCTGCAGAAATCTTATCTGAAGCAAGAAGCTTCTTTTATCTGGGTTTTTTTTTTTGTTGTGGGGGGTTTTTTGTTTGTTTTGAGGGGTTTTGGGGTTTTTGTGGTCTTTTGTTGTGGGTATCTTTGCTTAACGTTAGGCACATTGTTATGGTGATTTAAGAGAGTTTAACAAGTATTTGATGACCTCTGGAGTAAGAGTT